>PVKU01015656.1:0-17462 GCA_004027475.1 Anoura caudifer | reverse complement strand
GTGTGCAGGGTGGAGGGGAATGATGGGGGAGAAATGGGACACTGTAATAGCATAATCAATAAAATATATATATAATTAAAAAATAAAAAAGAAGAAGTACAAACAGATAGTTACAGAATAGCCAGGGGAATGTAAAGTACAGTGCAGGAAATGGAGTAGCCAAAGAACTTATGCACTCGACCCATGGACATGAACAATGGTGGGGGCACTGTCTGCGGAATGGGGAGTGCTCAGTGAAGGGGGGCAAAGGGAAAAAATCAGGACAACTGTAATAGCAAAATCAACAAAATATAATTAAAAAACTAAAGCTAGATGATTTAAAAAAATTCAATGAATTCTCAGATGAGCAATACCCACATGTATTTAAATATAAGTATAAAATGCTTAGCAAACCCAAACAAAACCAATTTTTGGATTAACTGTCATTCAAATTATCCACATCACTGGTATTTGCAGGCTGACTATACATTTTAGGTATGCCTATTAACTGTTACTATAGTTTATTTTTATAAAATGCAGTACAAAAATAATCCACTTATTTTAGTTTACAAACAGATGTGATGTGATGTAATGTAATGTAATATAGAGATATACAGTGCTTCTTTCTCTGTTTTTTCCAGGAATTTGAAAAGCCATGAGTTTTTCTTATCTTACCCACAATGACTTTATAGTAAGAACCATATGTACTGGGTATATATATTAATAACAGCATAATTAGAACTACCATTTACGGAGTACCTACTATGTGCTCAGCACTGTGCAGACTACTTTTCCCATTGTGGGGGTTTTAAGATATGCCCACAGAAGGCTATGATCCTCCCCTCCCTTTGAGAGGTGGATCCGAATTCCCTTCCTCTTGAGTACGGGCTAAACTCATTCACTTCTAATAAACAGAATAATGAAAGTGACAGTAAGTCATAAATGGTACTGTGGCTTCCTTCTCTCTCTCTCATTCTGAGATCACTCTTTCCAGGGAAACCACTACCATATCATGACATGTGGTGAAAAACTTATGCTTTCTGCCAACAGTGATATGAGTGAGCTTAAAAGCAGATCTTCCAGTCCTGTTCAAGTTTTCAGATAACTGTAGCCCCAACCCAAAATCTGACTTCAACCTTATGAGGCGCCTGGAGCCAGAGCTACCCACATAATCAGCTTTTGTATTCCTGACCCTCAGAAACTGTGTAAATTAATAAATGTTTATTGTTTAGACCTCTAAGTTATTGGGTGATTATTTATATAGCAATAGTGAACTAATACAAATATATTATCTTTTTTATTGTCACAACCATGGAATAATTGGTATTATTTCCATGCAAATGAAGAAACAAAGGCTCAGGTGGTTAAGTAATCTACTCAAGGCCCCATACTAGTCCTGGCAGACTCATGACACCAAGCCCATATTCTCTGCTCTGCATTATATTATCTCTTTTTTTAGGTCCTGTTGCTTTCAGCCAGCTGATTGGCTCTCTCCCAACTTCAATTAGCTTGCTATAGATGCTCTCATGAAAAGAATGGATTAGGAAAAAAAGATTTACTAAGAACATAGTCCAGAATTATACTTCTGGAGACTTCCCTCCAGTGTGACATGAACCCATCAATCAGCACATTTTGGTATGATCATTCAGCCCGTTCTGCATCATCCAGCCTATATTCCTTCTGCTTGTTCAAAAGGATATCATGGAGATATTGCCAAGGTCCTGTTGAAATCCAGTGATATTAAACAAATATGCTAAGTATAGCTATATTAAATACTGCTCTTTTCCAATTTAACAGTCTCATAATCCCTTCAAAAAGGGGAAATAAGTTTGCATTGAATATTTCACGTTCTCCTCCTTAGTATTACTGCCATTAGCATCATTCACCATTATAATTCCCTTTACAACTACCACTGATTTCAATAAATAAATAAGTGCATCACATGCATTATTTAACTCTCAGGACTACCCTGTAAAGTAGTTTCTTTTATTATTTCTATTTTACCAATATGGAAATTTGGCTTATAGACATTAAATAACTCGCCCAATGTCACTTTACTAAAAAGTGAAAGAACTGGGATTGAAAGCAGATCGTCTTTACCCACCAAGCCTGGGCTCTTTTCCTTTTCTCTTCCCTGCCCTCCCCTCCTGTCCTGTCCTGTCCTGTCCTGTCCCCTCCCATCCCCTCCCCATGCCATGCACACTTTCTCAAAGACTGCCAGCAGAGGTTCAGCCAGCTCATCTACTACTAGGCCTCAGTACCCTGGAACGTAAATTAGGTCCAGGAACTTGAGCTCATTTAAAGCAGCTAGGTATTTTCTTACAATCTCAGCTGTTTGATTTCATTTCCTGGAACTAGTGTTTCTCTTTTATAGTCCAAAGAGCATCCTCTTTGACTGAGAAGGTTGAATCAAAACAGGAGGTGAATGCTCTGTTTTCCTTCTTTCATTCATTAATATTATACCATCCACCTAGGCCTCATTGTTCTTTTTTCTGAATCCTCACCAAGAATATGATTTTTTAAAAATTATTTTAGAGAGAGAGGAAGGAGGAGAGAGAAAGAAACATAAATGTGAGAGAGAAACAGATTGATTGCTTCCTGTATGAACCCCCACCAGGGACAGAACCTGCAACCTACGTACATGCCCTGACTGGGGATCAAACTCACAACATTTTGCTGAACAGGACAACATTCCAACCCCATGAGCTACCTGGTCAGGGAGGCCTCATTGTTCTGTCTGCTCTAATATAATATTTTAAAAAGGACTTTTTATATTGTCTTCAGAATTTTACCACAATTCTCAGTTTCCCCAGTCTCTTATTTTCCCTTTAATTTTATACAGTTCAGTAAATATTCATTTATATATACTTTGAATTAGGTACTTGACTAAATGCTAAGAACACATTGGTAAGCAAAACAGACAGATGCTCTCATGGAGCTTACAGTTTAATGAGGAAGATAGAACTTAAGCAAATAATTATATGTATAATAAGTGTTAGGGAAAGAGCTTACAAGAAGCATATGTTCATAGCAGCATTATTCATAATAGTCAAAAGTAGAAACAACCCAAACGTCTATCAATAGACGAATGGACAAAATGTGAAAATATTGAATTTCATAATGTTTATAATGTATTATAATATCATAATGTATCATAATGCAGTTTGATTAGCTTGGGCTTTCTAGGTGAGCAATCATACTGCCTAAAAATAATGCAATTTTCCTTCTCCTTTAAAATTTTTATGTCTCCTATTACTTTCTCCTTCCTGATAATATTGACTTGTATTTTCAGAAAAAATAGATAATGGTAGCAAAGAGTAAATAGTGAAATTGTTTTCCTAATTATATCTAGAACTCTTAGCTCGTATTTCCTCCTTCTGAGAGATGAATATAACATAAAGATAAATCAAAGATTTAAAATTTAAAAAGAATTTCAGGTACATGTGCTACATGAAAAATATACAGGAGAAAAGCTTCTACATTAAAAAGCCCCAGGTTATGCAAATACATTTTCAGCATAATTTTTACTTTGTAAAAACAACAATGTATAAAAAATATTAGACCAAGAAGAGAGGCCTAAGAAGAAACTAAATTTGCTGATACCTAGATTTGGACTTCTAGCCTCCAGACTGTAAAGATAAATTTCTGTTGTTTAAGCCAAAAACAAAACAAAACTAGAAATAAAGAGCAAGTATATTAATGGTGAGTGCTGTCAGCAGTGGATTTACAGGTAACTGTTTTCCTGCTTCATCACGCTTGTCTGTACTTCTACATTTCTACAAGTGCTTTTCAATGATCAGAAAAACATAAACAGGAAAGAAAGAATTCATAAGGCATACAACTTTTTGGCTGACTGCAACTTGAAGCTGATGTCTTGATGTTTAAAATCCCTATCGCCATGCTCTCCTGACGCAGGCTGGTTTTGTGATCTGTATCAAGAACACTATATCTATTTTCCCATCTGGCTAGGTAGTCTCCAGTGTAACCCCACAATGATGTCACCTCTCTTCTGCTCTTCTTTTATCTGAACCCAGATGTTCTCCAACACGCTCCTGCTCCCTGATTTGTGTCTATCCATGCAGCTATAGATCTTTTTGATTCCAAACTGCTTTGCTTCTCTAAGCCTCTTTAAGTATATTTTTCTCATTGCCCATGACTCTCCCCACAAGACCTCTGAATGACCCACAGATGAAAGTATCCCATAAGCAAACCTGCTCTTTGGTTCTCTGGAGCGTTAACTCTCCTTGGGCAAGCATTTTTCTAAAATTTTTGCATCCTGAGGTATCTCCTAAGACACTCTGAGGAAACCCCTCCCTAGCCAAGATGATGACTAATACAACTTTTGGAGACACAGAGTTCTTGGAGGTAGTCCAGAAACCATACCGATTGGCTTTTACTACAAATTCATGCTATCTAACCTCAACTGGACATTCATGGCTACTGGGTAATCCTTTAGTTATCTCCTCTTAACTTTGTATTACATTCCTTGTAGCAGCTGCCCCAGACATTTTCCATTCTCAAATTTCTAAACTAACCCTTTGCCCCAACTCTCAACACTAAGCAGACAAATCATTTTATTGAGAAGAATGAAGCCATCTGATGTTTTAATCCTTCAATTTCCTTCCTCTGTACCTTAATACTTCTCTGTGTCTTCACTTATCCTCACCTCTTCCTTTCCTCTCTCAGAGGAAGCAATCTTTCCCTTCTCTTACTAGGATTACTCCATCTGTGCTCTTGAGTCTGTGTTGTCTCAGTGTCTCTGGGACTGTGGCCTATCAGTTATCCACCTTACAACTGCATCTTTAATCTTGCCTTGTCCATTAACTCCTTGCTATCTACCCATACATGTTTAAGTGGTCACTTAATCTAAAAAGCCTTTCACAGACTATTCATTGAATCTACCTTCCCCACTCCCTTTGGTTTACAAAGCCAAATTTCTTAGAAGAGTGTGTTATATTCATTATTTCCTCTTTTTTACCATTTGTTCACTCAGCTGCCCCTTCAATGTTGCTTCTATCACTCAACTAAGCCTGTTCTTTTGAAAGTGAGGGATGATCTCCCAATAACCATATATTCAAAACACCTTTTCTTAGTTCTTCATCTGTGACAACTGATACTATTACCCATCCCTTCCTGGAAACTCTCCTTTGGCTTCTGTAATGTCATATTATGCTATTTCTTTTCCTCTTCCTACATTTTGATTGTTTCTTCCCTGATTATTCTTCTTCCTTCTCTTATCTTTAAATATAAGCATTCCCCGAAGTTCAGCCCTTATCCCTCTCTCCCACTACACTTTCATTCCTCAGTAATCTCATCTATTCGCATGATTTAACTACAGTCTATATTTTCATTTCCAATCTATCAGTCTTAAATCCCTGTTGGACAAGTTCATTTGGGAGGTTTACTTGCTTTTCAAACTCAGATGACTCCAAACCAAACTATACTAGCAACTTTTAACCGGCTCTACTTAACAAACTCATTGAGTCTTCTGTTTTTCACTTTGCATTTTTTAATAATATGTTTATGCTGCCACTTCTTGACGTTTAAATTTGAGACATTACCTTTGGATTCTTGGTTGAAGATGAAAAATTTTCCTTTTCCCCATCCACACACATTTCCCACCCCCATCTTTCTGATATAGATATAATGCCAACTTTCACTTAAAACATTTAGTACTTAGATTTTTATACCATGTAAATATTATTTACAGCCAAGCCACAAGGTATATTATTACATTTTCTTTCTTATATAACCTTTCATTTTTCTTGGAATAATTATCTCTTTCTTGGCTTGCTTGTAGTTTTTAAGCATTAATTAATCACTACTTCTTCAACTGAAGTATTAATCTCTAAGTCTTCAACTGAACATAATTTAACACAACAGTTTGATCAGTTCTATTTTTTAATTATCTTCAGATAAGTCCCTTTAACATTTCATATAATAAAGGGCTTGGTGATGATGAACTCCTTTAACTTGACCTTATCTGAGAAGCACTTTATCTGCCCTTCCATTCTAAATGACAGCTTTGCTGGATAGAGCAATCTTGGATGTAGGTCCTTGACTTTCATGACTTGGAATACTTCTTTCCAGCCCCTTCTTGCCTGTAAGGTCTCTTTTGAGAAATCAGCTGACAGTCTGATGGGAACTCCTTTGTAGGTGACTGTACCCTTATCCCTTGTTGCTTCTAGAATTCTCTCCATTTTAATCTTGGCTAATGTAATTATGATGTGCCTTGGTGTGTTCCTCCTTGGGTCCAACTTCTTTGGGACTCTTTGTGCTCCCTGGACTTACTGAAAGTCTATTTCCTTTACTAGATTGGGGAAGTTCTTCATTATTTTTTCAAATAAGTTTTTGATTTCTTGCTCTTCCTCTTCTCTTTGTGGCACCCCTACGATTTGGATGTTGGAACATTTAAAGTTGTCCCAGAGGTTCGTAAGCCTCTCTTCTTCTTTTTTTTTTTTTTTTAGTTTCTTCATTCAGTTCTGGATGAATGTTTATTTCTTCCTTCTGGTTTAAATCACTGATTTGAGTCCCAATTTCCTTTCCTTCACTGTTGGTTCCCTTTTCTTTATTTCACTTTGCACAGCCTTCACTTTTTCCTCTATTATACGGCCATACTCAACCATTTCTGTGAGCATCCTTATTACTAGTGTTTTGAACTCTGCATTTGATAGGTTGGCTATCTCTTCATCACTTAGTTCTATTTTGGGAGCTTTGATCTGTTCTTACATTTGGGCCAATTTTTTTTTTTTTTTTTTTTTTTGCCTCAGCACATCTGAGGTGGAATCTTAGGTATTCATTCACTAGGGTGGGGCAACCCATATCACTGCATTGTGGCACTGCATGTGGGGGAGGGGTTGGAGAGGGAACAATGCTGCTTGCTCAGCTCTCTGCTGGCTTTCAATCACTTCCCCTCCTACCCACCAGCAAATTGGGCTCTTCTGATGCCGATTCCTGGGTGGGTGGGCTTATGTACATTCTAGGATCCTGTGGATCTCTCCAATGAACTCTCCTGTGAGTCTGGGAGTTTCTCCTGCTGCTGCAACCCCCAGAGGTTTTTACAGCCAGAGGTTTTGAGGCTTTATTTTCCCCATGCTGGAATCCTGGGCTGTGTGGTCTGTCTCACTCCTCAGTTGTTCCTCCCAGGTTATCCATATATGAATGTGGGACTGCCTGGTTGTCCAGCAACACCTTCCCAGGGGTCCTCTATGTCCCAGCTGCCCATCTCTGCCCCTCCTACCAGTCTGAATGAATGTTTCTTCTTTAACTCCTTGGTTGTTGGACTCCCATACAGTTCACTTTTCTGGCAGCTCTGGTTATTTTTTTGCTGTTGTTTTTAAATTTGTTGCTGTCCTTCTCTTGGTTGTATGAGGAGGCAAAGCTTATCTACCTATGCTTCCATCTTGGCCAGAAGTATGCTCCATTGTTTTTAGTTTCCACTGTTGCTGTTGAGAAGCCTTATGGCATTCCAGTTCTTCTGTCTTCTCTTTCTGGTTAAATCAAGTTATTTTAGATCTTATATTCCTGGACTGGGCCTCTAATTTTCTTCCCTTATCTTCTATTTCTTTCTCTTTTCTGCGCAATTTCTCAGCTTCACTTTTGAATTTCTATTGAATTTTTTATTTTTGCTATTTTATTTTTAATATCCAAAAATTTTCTTGTTCTTTTAAAACATTTTTTCCCTTTTATGTTTATTGATTTTAGAGAGAGAGAGGAAGGAAGAGTGGAGGGGAGAGAAAGAGATAGAGAGAAACATACACACACACACACACACACACACACACACATATTGATATGAAAGAGACACATTGATTGGTTGCCTCCCATTTGCATCCCCACAACCTATGTATGTGTGCTGACCAGGGATCAGACCTGCAAACTTTTGGTGCACAGGACAATACTCCAACCAATTGAGCCATACCGGCCAGTGCCCTTCTTCTTCGTCATCGTCTTCTTTTTTCCTATAGTATTTGGTCTTATTTGACATCTTCTCTCTTTTCCCCAAGGACATAATGATAGATAGCTTTCTTAAAATTTTCTTCTGCTCCTTTTATTGTCACTGCTTCTTCTGAGTTCCCCCAGCCTCTATCCTGTTTGTTTAGTCTTGGCTCTGTTAGAGACTGCCCCCAGATGTCTGGTGATCCTTGAATATGTCCATCATATTTAGAGTAAGAGTACTAAAAAGCTGGTTATCTAAATGGGTGGAGCTTCTTGATATTGACTTCTACTGTAGAATGAATAGCTTGAGATCTGATCATTTCACTGTAGAACTCCTAAATGTCAAAATTTTTCTGGGGCTACTTCAGTTTCTTCAGAAGACATTCCAAATACATGTCTGGATGGTATCCTTTTGGCATTTGGCAGCCGCCATTCTGAGAGGTAAGCAAGGGGGAGGGAATGGAAGAAGGTGTCAACATTCAGCACATAGACATTGATTTAATCTCCTGTTTTCACAGAAGCCATCTCACCTCTGCTCTGAGCTGGTATTCTTGAGTCAAGAGTTCAACCAGTTTAGTTTCTCCTATCTTCCACTGAATGGAGAAGGGCTTTGACCTTGATGTTTGATGTTGGGGAGAGGATATGGGAATTCATCTGCTTCTTATAAAGACTTTCAACAAACCCTCTTGTCTTCCTCTCTCCTGTCACCCTTGATTTCAGAGTACCTGGCACTCCAATTCTTGAACCCTTCTAGACTTCTGTGGCCCAACCAGATACTTTTCTCTTTTGTAAGTACAGTAACAGTTATCAGCTTTCCCTGCTAAATCAGTTCCTACTTATATATCTGCTGTTAATCTTCTAAAATTTGGTTGACACTTATCATTTTTCATCTTTTGTTCTCTTTGTCCTTTTAGTTTTACACCCTTTTCCCCTTTATTATAATTTTAGTGTGTTCTATAAAGAGAACAAACACACACATTTGACCTGACATTTTCTACCAGCACTCTGTAACTGTTTATTCACATGTCCATTTTCTCTCCAAGTAGACTGCAAGCTCCTTAAAAGTAGAACTATAACCTCTTTTTACTTTTAGTTCTAGCAACTAAAATAATACCTGGCACTCAACAAATATTGCTGAATAAAAGCACAGATGAATGAATGAGTTCTCTGGATACCTTTCATCACCCAGCACACTGCTTTGAACACTGAAAGCACTTAATAAATAAATGAATTCAAAAAGGAAAGCTTTATGATTGACATTGATCTTTAAAGTTTCAAAAAGATGGTTCTCAGCCAGACTTATTTGCATGATAAGTATAGTGTACATGGCTACAGTATTTAGTTTACATGGCTACAATACAAATTTAATGTAGTCATGTTAACCAAGTAAGCGCTGAAAGTGTATCCAGACTCCTTTGCTTCAAAAGTCTGAATTTAAATGCCTTAGTTTTGACTCCCATCCTTCGGGCCTCAATTTTATTTTTTAATAGAAGAGGAAAGGTGTAGGAGTATATTAATTACAAATTAGAAGCCTACACAAAAAGCCACTGGCTGAATCAAGAACAAGTTTATGGACGGACACGACAGGATCACACAGCCCGTGTGTACCAAAGTCTTCCATCCACAAATACACTAAAATAATGAAATGTTCATAGCAATCAGTTTTTATGTCACTTTAGAGTTATAGAGAATAATTATATTTATTTTTCTAGGATATTTTTTAAATGCTCAAGTATACTATAATATAGTTTGCAATACATATCAAATTAAAGATATAGAATAAACTTGGCAATAAAGCAAATTTCTCCACCACAAATCATATTTGCTTATTACTCTAGATAAGCTGGTTTCCTCTCTGTCTGGTCAAACACCATTATTATTATTTTCACTTCAGTGCTCAAGCAGCCTAAAACATCCTCTTTCTTCCTCCTAGTAAAACACTGCCCATCTCTCAAGGTCCAACCCAAATCCCCTCTCTTCAATGAAAGCATCCACATGACTGTGCCTCTTCCTGGTGGCCTGCAGCACTTTCTTGAATGACACACCCTGACACCTGATGAAACTGTACCCTAGCCCACTCTCCAGCTGTCCTCCCAGCTGGATGTGGCCAGGCCACAGCCTCCTTTCCGATACCCCATACTTCTCATTCCACTTCGGGCACACAGCTGATGGTCAAAAACATTTTTTTTCTTTCAAGATAAACATAGCCTTATTTTCCTTATGATTATAAAAATGTTACATGATCATTATTTTAAAACTCAAACCATATAGAAAAGTGTGAAGGAAAAAGTAAAACCCCAGCACTGAGAGAAAACCACTAATAACATTTTGGTAAACCTCTTTTCACACATATTTGTATGCATATAAACCTATACAGACAGAAAAGTATATAATTTTATATAAATGGTATACCATACCATTGCTGTCTGCAACTTGAGACAATAAATACAGATTTTAAGTGTCTGCCCAGAATTTAATCTCTTCATTGTCCATTATTGCTTCCTGAATTTATTTTTAAAGTAGATATGAGCTTCCAAGGAATTACTGGCCAATTAGTATGAAAAATACGGTTTTGAACACTGAAATTACATATTTTTCAGACTACCAATTCTTTTGTCATTTGACTGTGATTACAACATGCTTCAATTCATTCATTTGTTCATATTTTAAAACATATTGGCCACCTGGTAAGCATTTTAATGGACTGCTCATTAATCATTGTATGCTTTGTTACATATCTTTCCTGAAGTTTTAATCAGCGAATACAGGTCTTATGTTCCTCCTGTGAGCGTCAAAGGTGGTGATAAATGTGCTCTGGTATCAGTCTTATCTCACTTATACACCTTTAGCACTAATATACTTTTAAATGATCATGGTGATGGCTGAGCATACTTTGTATAATTTGTTCATGTAAAATCCATCAATAGTGGGTTTTTGAGAAATAATTTAAAGTTCTAAAGGTCCTTTTTGGTGCCATGTATCTAGAAAAACAGCGTGTAAACCACAAAGTTCCTTCTCATCAGTCTCCAGGCCAGACGAGAATTTCCAGAACTGTTTTTTAAATCAGGGCAAGAGGGAAAGAACAAGGCAGGGAACCCTTGGCTGCAACAACTGGCTTCAAAGAATTCAGTGCTGAGAACAGCAGCCAACTGGGTGCAACTAGCTGCACCCTTGCACCAAAGCCAGAGAATAAAGATGAAGGGCGAGGAAATTAAGAAGATTCTTGAAGTGACTTCCCAGGAGGAATCTCAGACCTGCCACACCCAGTCCCTCCAGCTTGGTAAACAACTCAGCAAAACTGCAAAGGGAGTTAGCTGAGTCCCTGTAAGAACCTCTCCCACAAAGTGGAGGATTTCTTCCTACTGTTACTACACGCAACTTCCCAAACCCACGCTTGCCTGCAGGGGAAGTGTGCGCTCTGCCCAAGTCAGGGCATGTTTATCAGAAGATGAACAAACAAACAGCAAATAACTCTTGGACAGTTTTCCCTATTTCCTGGAAGCAGAAGGAAAGCAGCTGCTGTATGGTTAAACTGGGGATTTGGCCTTTTTAATATTGTTTTTTAAGTCTGTAATAGAAGCCCTCCTTTCTGTCTATATCTGATGGTTAAACTGAAATTTCATCTGCTCCTTCCAAGACAGGCTGAATTCATGGAAATGGACTACAAGTAAGTATAGCCCATCCATTCATTCAGTAGGCATTTATTAACTTATTTACCCAGCATTTACTGAGCACCTTCCACAAGCAAAGGCACTGAATGGAGACGCAGAGGTAAAATAGGCTGTCTCAGCCCTCAATGAGCCAATAATGATACTTGTAAGAATGACAGAAGCAACTGGCATTCATTGAGCAGCATTATGTGCCAAAATTACTAAATGCTTTAGTCCATTATTTCATTTCGTTCTCACAATGCTAAAGTAGCAGATGATCCATATTACAGATGAGAAAAGTAAGGCCGAGAAAAAGCGACTTGACTATGGTCACATAGCTGCAGCTAATAAAAAAGCCACTTGAACCTAGGACCACTTAACTCTTAAGTTTTTCTCTTTTGAGCTTCCCATGAAGCTTGATAGTACAAATTTACAATCTAGATGGGGAAGTAGCAAAGACATAAGAATTGATTCATTCTTAACTCCACTCGATATCTTAGTAAAGAGTTTATGTGTTTGCCAGTAACTAAACACAAGATATGATAAGTACAGTAAGATAGCTCACTTTTGAACGGAGATAAGGGAGAGCAAGGAGGGGAGGAAGTGGGAATCACAAGGACTTTTAGAAGATGTATTACTTGAACTGGGTCTACCTGAGGGTGGGCAGGAATATGACAGGCATTTGAGAAAGTTCTATACAGATAGAAAGGCATAAAAAATGGTGTGCAAGGGGAAAAGCTTCAGCGTGTTGGGGGAAAGTGAGTGTGTGGTAAGAGCAAAGGCTGTGACTAGGAGAGCAGGGGCTGGGAAAGCTGATGTTAGATCATGAGTGGCCTACAGTGTAAGGAACCGGAGTTCATCTTTCATTTCCAGGCAACATAGAACTATAGATGTTATAAGCAGGAGCGATGAGTCCAGGCCTGTGCTTTACAGAATTATATTTATAAAAGGTCTTGCAGTAGTTCTCAAGTTTAAATGTATATTGGGATGACCTGCAGAGCTTTTAAAATTCACGGGTTCCAAAAAAGTTGCAGAGCAACAGGAACTCTCACAAACTGCAGTTAAATGTGGAAAATGGTGCAATCACACTTTGGAAATTTGGGAATACGTGCTAAAGCTAAACACACACATTCCCACCAATTCCACTACTAAATACCAGGGGGGACTCCCCCTCAAAAAACAGAATTATCTTCTGGAGGGCAGGCTCCTTGTAATACAGGCTTCCCCCACTAGGTGAGGTTCTAGGAACCCATCTGGATCAGTGTACCAGCTGGTGTTGTTGTGAGAGGCTGCATTTAGCTTCAGTGAATTTTTCTGACTCTTTCAACACCTTGGCCTATTTCACGATGGGTGATTTATGAGCACACCTGCCCACACCACACTGAGTGTTCAGCAGTTTTTGAAGAAAAACAGCATGAGCACCACGCTCTGCCCTCCCTATTCACCTGATCTTACCCCCAGAGATATTTTTTTGTTTCCCTAGATGAAAAAAGTCCTCAAAGGGAAATATTTTGCCAATGTGCAAGAGGTGAAACAAAAAGTGGCAGAAGCACTAAAAGGCATCAAAATTGACAAGTTCAAAACCTGTTTTGAACAGTGGGAAAAAAAGTCTCAATGGGTGTATTGTATCAAATTGAGAGTACTCTGTAGGTGATTGAAGTTTAAACATGTAAGAATAAATACACAATTTTTTATAAATAAATTCTGGGTTTTTATAGGTCTCTCATACATACCAAGAGACATATAAAAGTATGTTTATAGCAATATTGTTTGTACTAGTCCAAAATTGAAAACAACCCAAATCTACTGTAGAATGAATAAATAAACTATGGTTTATACATAAAATGGAATTCTGTACAATAAAAAAGAACAAACTGTAGCTAAACCCAATAAGAAGCCAGAAATATAATGTTGAGCAAAGGAAGCTAGCCCTCACTGGGTGTGGGTCAGTTGTTTGGAGCATCTTCCCATAAACTGAAAGGTTGCAGGTTTGATTTCCAGTCAGAGCACATATCTAGGTTGCAGGTTCAGTCCCAGGATGGGTGGGTATGGGAGGCAAGCAATCAATGTTTCTCTCACATCAGAGTTTCTCTCTCTCTCTCTCTCCCCCACCCCCTTCCCTTTCTTTCTGGATATATCCTTGGATAAGGATTTTTTTTTTTTTTTTTTTTAAAGAAGAAGCTAGACACCAAAGAGTGCCTGCTCTCTGGTTATGGCTGCACAAAGTTCAAAATCAGGCTAGTCTACTTTACGGTGATAAAAGTTAGACTAGAGGGGATGAATGACTAGGAGGGGCCTGGGAAAGGCATCTAGGGTGCTACTAATGTTCTCTATTTTTATCTGAATGGATGTTACATGAGTATGTTTATTTTGTAGAAATCCATTGAGCTGTACATTTATTATTTTGCATATTTCTCTACATATGTTATACTGCAATAATTTTTTTAACTTAAAACATTAAAAAAATATGTAGGCCCCAACACAAACAATTCTGTTTTGTTTTTTTTTTTTTTTTGAGATCTTTCTCAAATCCTTACCACATGCTGCTTAACAGTTTCTTTAATCTTTTTTATTTTTTTAATTTTTTTTAATTGTTGTTCTTGTACAACAATTCTGATTAAACAGTCTGATTAATTGGTCTAGGCATTAGTATTTAAAAGCTCCCAAAGTGAACTTGATATGCAAACAGGGTTGAAAAACCACTGATGTAGAGCAAGGACTGGAGCAAAGAAAAATGTTAAGTTATTCAATGTTTCCCATATTGGAGCTATAATAAGAATCACCTGAAATGCTTGTTAAAAAATAAATTTCCAGACCCCTCCCCTGCTGACCCTGATTCGGTAGGGTGGAGATGGGATCAGGAAATCTGTCATTTTGACAGCCTCTCCAATGTGTTTAATTAGAGTTCTAAATTCGGGTCAGGTGGTGGCAGTGGGAATGATGAGCAGGTTATGCCAAGCAAAATAAAACTGGAAAAGATTAAATTTTCAACACTACTTATGCTTGCTTTTATATCTTTCCAGCTTAAAACCCACCAAAACAACCAAATTAGAGTATGGTTTATTTAATTGACATCTTTAACCTAAGGTGGTTTTATTTTGATTCATGGTGTGTAAACTTTAATTTAGTCATTTACTTTCTTTTCTAACAAAACCAGAAGAGCAAGGGATTTCTGAAGCCTCAGAGATACCATTCTAGTTTCTGGTAAGTCTACTTTGGAGCATAGGTTTAATAATGTCTGTGGATGGAAAAGCAACCACATACTAAACCTGACAAGCTCAGGGGAGGCCAGCACAGTAGGCCCTATAAGCTCAGAGAATAAAAGTAAGCTCACAGCATGATTTTCACACACAAACTCCTAACTAACAGTGCAGCATAGCAGTTAGTCACATCCTAGGCCTGTAGCTTCCTTGACAAAGGTCAATCTTTACCTGAAGTGAGCCTATTGTCTTTTTGGATCTACGATGACAGGCCTTTGGAATGTCAGAGTCATCTTCTTTTCCAGGCCTGCTCAGGGCAAACCCACCACCCCAGAGAGCAAGACCACAGAACCCCTCATTGTAGCTTTCCCCCCCAAATACTATCTCTATGTGCTGTAAATGTTAATCAACTATCCTGCACCCACTGATTTAAAAGAAATGTCTCACTGTTCTACTTTTTATCCAGTCCCAGAGGTTTCCCCACTTTGCTTTCTTCTGCCCCCTTAATCTGCCACCGATGAATTTCATGTAACCCTCCTTTTGCCTCCTCCTTTGATTCTAATGTATAAAATAAGCTGCAAAACTACCATTTGCTGGAGCATTTTCTCAATCTGTTGAAATTTTGTTTCCAGTAATTGTCAGTTTGGCTCAAATAAATTCACAAAAATTCTCTACAGGTTTAGACGTTTCTTATGTTGACACATCCCATGGTAAAGTCTCACTTCAGCCTAACTTTAAAAAAAACCCTTGGTTATATTTTCAAAGAATTTCCAAATTCTGCTTATGTTCTTCAAAGCATGAATATGCAGTAATCAAGTACTGCCCTCAGTAGCAAGAAACATGGTATTTAAATTTTAATAAAAGATGGAAAAACTATTTTTAATCTTGAAGACAGGTAAAATGGAACTTAAAATTTAAAAACTTGCAGCTGGACTTCCGGCCAAGATGGAGGCATAGGCAGACACACTGTGCCTCCTATCACAACCAAAATTAAGGACAATAAAGATTTAGAAACAAGAAAACAACCAGAACTCAGAAAATCGAACTGTTTGGAAGTCCAACAATGATTCATCCAGACTGGTAAGAGGGGCGGAGTCGCAGCAGGAAAAAGCGGAGGTGCAGACCCGGCACCCAGGCAGCAGCGGCTGGCAGCCCCCAGGTGCACAGGCGGCAACTAGCAGAACCAGTGAGGCCGCACAAGGCAGCTGGCTGACTGGGTGGTCCCACATTCACACGCAGATAATCCAAGCAAAGGGGAAGCAGTGGAAGGGAGGGGAATCCAAGAGTGAGTGGAGCAAACCCTATTGTCTACTCTCAGACCCCACCCCCACATACAGCATCACTATCCAGCGACTGGGCTGTCCCGCCCTGGGGAACACCTAAGGCTCCACCTCTCACTACCTAACAGCTGCGACTAGACAAAAACAAAACAAAACAAAACAAAACAAAAAAAACAGAAATGAAAATGGCTCAAACCGGAGAACAAATCAGAGCCCCAGAGCCAATTTATCTAAGGGACGAAGAGATTGCCAACCTATCAGATGCACAATTCAAAGGCCTGGTGATCAGGATGCTCACAGAATTGGTTGATTTTGCTCACAAATTAGATGAACAAATGAAGGCTACAATAAGTGAAATGAAGAAAGATGCATGGGGAACCAACAGAGATGGGAGGAAAACTGGGACTCAAATCAATGGACTGGACCAGAAGGAAGAAAGAAAAAACCAAACAAAAAACAAGGAAGAGACAAGAATTCAAAAAAAAGAGGAGAGGCTTAGGAACCTCCAGGACATCTTTAAACATCCAAACATCCGAATTATAGGGGTACCAGAAGGGGAAGAAGAAGAGCAACCAGTGGAAAACTTATTTGAACAAATAATAAAGGAGAACTTCCCCAATCTGGCAAAGGAAATAGACTTCCAGGAAGTCCAGGAAGCTCACAGAGTCCCAAAGAAGTTGGACCTGAGGAGGAACACACCAAGGCACATCATAATTACATTAGCCAAGATTAAAATGAAGGAGCGAATTCTAGAAGCAGCAAGGGATAAGGGCACAGTCACCTACAAAGGAGTTCCCATCAGACTGTCAGCGGATTTCTCAAAAGAGACCTTCCAGGCAAAAAGGGGCTGGAAAGAGGTATTCCAAGTCATGAAAGTCAAGGGCCTACATCCAAGATTGCTCTATCCATCAAAGCTGTCATTTAGAATGGAAGGGAAGATAAAGTGCTTTTCAGATAAGGTCAAGCTCAAGGAGTTTATCATCACCAAGCCCTTATTCTATGAAATGTTAAAGGGACTTATCTAAGAAAAAGAAGATAAAAAATATGAACAGTAAAAAGACAGCAAACTCACAGGTATTAACAACCAGACCTAAAACAAAAGCCAACTAAGGAAACCACTACAACAGGAGCAGAAATACAGAAATGGAGATCACATGGAGGGTTAGCAACAGGGGAGAGGGAAGAGGAGAGAGGGGGACAAAGTACATAGAACAAGTAGCACAGACGGTGGGTAGAAAATAGACAGGGGGAGGGCAAGAATAGTGTGGGAAATGTAGAAGCTAAAGAACTTATGACACATGGGCATGAACTAAAGGGGGGAATGTGGGTGGGAGGGGGTGTGCAGGGTGGAGGGGAATGAAGGGGGGAAAATGGGACAACTGTAATAGCATAATCAATAAAATATAATTAAAAAA
>PVKU01015654.1:0-17491 GCA_004027475.1 Anoura caudifer | reverse complement strand
TGACATAAAGAAAAATGTACAGGAAACCAACACTGAGGGGAAAGAAACCAGGACTTAAATCAACGCTGTGGACCAGAGGGAAGAAAGAAACATTCAACAGAAGGAAGAAAGAAAAATTCAATCAGAACAGAATGAAGAAACAAGAATTCGAGAAAAAAAAAAAAAAACAAAAACAAAGAGAGGATTAGGAACTTCCAGGATATCTTTAACGTTCCAAATCTGAATCATAGGGGTGCCAGAAAAAAAGGAAGAACAAGAAATTGATAACTTATTTGAAATCATAATGAAGGAGCACTTCCCCAATCTAGCAAAAGAAAATAGACTTTCAGGAAGTCCAGAAAGCTCAGAGTCCCAAAGAAGTTGACCCAAGGAGGAACACACCAAAGCACATCATAATTACATTAGCCAAGATTAAAAATAAGGAAGGAATCTTAAAAGCAGCAAGGGGAAAGAAGAGAGTTACCTACAAAGGAGTGCCCATAATACTGTCAGCTGATTTCTCAAAAGAAACCTTGCAGGCAAGAAGGGGCTGGAAAGAAGTATTCAAAGTCATCAAAGGGAAGGACCTACACCCAAGACGACTCTATCCAGAAAAGCTATCACGTAGAATGGAAGGGCAGATAAAGTGCTACCCAGATAAGGTCAAGTTAAAAGAATTCATCATCACCAAGCCCTTATATGAAATGTTAAAAGGACTTATTGAAGAAAAAGATAAAAAACATGAACAGTAAAATGACAACAAACTTAGTTATTAACAACCGAACCTAAAAACAAAAACAAAAACAAAAAACAAACCAAGCCAACGGCTAGAATAGGAACAGGCTCACAGAAATGGGGATCACATGGAGGGTTATGGGAGGGTGGTAGTGGGAGGGGAAGAGAAGGGGAAAAGGTACAGAGAATAAGTAGCATAAACGGTACATAGAAAATAGACAGGGGGAGGTTAAGAATAGTACAGGAAATATAAGAAGCCAAAGAACTTATATGTACGACCCATGGACGTGAACTAAAGTAGGGGGGAAGGATGTGTAGGGTGAATGAGAATAAGGGGGGGATAGGTCAACTGTAGTAGCATAATGAATAAAATATATTTTAAAAAACGTTTTTAAAAAAGAATTAACAATGTACTATAACCAATAAACGATTTCAGTAAAGTCACTGGATATAACATCACTATATAAAAATCAACTGTATTTCTATATACTAGCCATGAAAAATCCAAAATGAAATGATCTACAATAGCATCCAAGAGAATAAAATATGAACGATTTAACAACTGAAGTGCAAGATCTAAATAAATGGAGAGATAGTCTGTGGGGATAGATTGGAAGACACTGTTAAGATGGTACTATCATTCAAGTGATCTACAGATTCAATGTACAGATTCACTAATACCCCTATTAAAATCACAGCAGGCTTTTTTTTTTTTATGTGCAGAAAACTGATAAGCTAATCCTAAAATTTATATGAAAATGCAAAGGCTCCTGAATAGCAAAAACAATTTTTGAATAGAAGTTGAAAACTTACAATTCCTGATTTTGAAAGCAGATTTAGGGTTGTCTGAGAGTTGGGGATGGAAATAAACTCACTGTAAATGGGCATGAAAATCTTTTAGCAGTGACAGTAATGGTCAAAACTGGATTGTGATGATAGTTGCACAACTCTTTTCCCCAGTTACAAGAAGACAACAAATCTTAAATGTAATCATATACCTTTCTTCCATATGGTTTTTCTACCATATTGCTGTCACTGTCAGAATTTTCACTCTGAACTGGTTTTGTGAACCCAGATTTGGGCATCTTATAGCTCTTCCGCTAGCTTCTTCTTTTTATCAGTCTTCTCATCCTGGATCTGTAAAGAATGGATATATAAGGGTTACTTGTATACCTCTGCAATAAAACCTACTTAAGGTTTATGCAATTAACTGTCATTTGCAAGAGTTGGATTTGGTTTTCTCTGTCTTTGTTAAGATTATTTTCTCAGAGAGGCTGTCTTAGCCTAAAATAAGTTTTCAATGAAGAATTTGAGCTTCTAATTAGAGTTCTCTTGTTCAAGTCCATCCAGCTTGTCATTGAAGAGAAAAAAAGAGAACTACATATCTTTGTATTTCTTCCCACCTTCTCTAGCCTAATATTCTATCTCTAGTTTTCTGGGTGGTTTAGAAGCAGCCGAGTGAAAGCAGTGGCAAAGGTTTTGTCATTCTAGCATGGCTGCAGGGATAGAAACTCCTAATAGATTAGCTGGTAGTTCTGTATCGGTCTGGCAGTTATTTCTGAAGGTCCTACTAAGAACCTAATAGGTTTCATAGCTTAATTTTATAACAACTAATTCTATTTTCAATTCACTTAAATTAATTAAACCCTTCTTACCTAAAATTCCCAGAGTGATTTTCCTTCACTAAACTCCCAGACATCATCAAGTATTTATTCACTTTATCAATCTATTCACTGAGTTATTCATTATTATCCTGTACTGTACTGTAATGATCACTTCCTGTATCATTATCTTTCATATTTTTTCAGCCTCTGTCTCATGCTCTGCAAGCTGATTTAACAGGGCAAGGATCCTCTTAGAGTCTATGCTTATGTATAAGCTTGAGAAAGCTGCAAAAAATTCCAAGAAGGGATTTTACATAAAAAAGGGAAAACCATGAGGTTAGACCTGTGTTGCTGTATGATGACTACCTATTAGCCACAGGTGGTTGTTGAAAGTTAAAGTAATTAAAATTAAATACCTACATATTACAGAGTGCACACATACAATATTTCTAATATTGCAGAAAGTTGTATTGCTTAAAACAGGACTAGACTGAGGCTGCTGGCCAATAGGACCATGAATTGGGCCAGAAGAAGCAGAATGACTGATACACTATAAACTTCCTGTAAATGGATGCATAGGCCTAAGTAAAATTTTGTGTTCTTCAAATTGTTCTACTGATGCTTTAAAATTTGATTTTTAATAGAAATAAAACTGAATTCTTAAGTAAACTGAATTAATTTGTAAGTTATCTAAACTAGATTAAATTAATCTGGATATATAGAGTACATTCCAACACCAAAAAAACCTCCACAGCTGAAATAGTTCAAATATTTCATTTTTATTGAGAAGGAAAGAAACTTAAAGAAATGAACTTTTTGACACTACACAAAAGAGAATTTACCTTCAGGTCATTTAACTGTTTGACCGATTACTATATACACAGAATCATTTAAACATACCACTGTCCTCAAAGCTAGTAGCTCTGTGTAAATCTTACAGTTACTAATCATATAAACAGAAAAACTACGACTCAAAGGCAAAATTGAGCTACATATCAATAGGCCTTAGCCTAGATAGACTGACGATAAAGCACTACACCTCCTTTGCAGATCAAGCAAAGTTACTGGCGAACAAAGGAATGACATGAACGTTGAGAAGATTACACATGGCAATAATATTTTAGCAGATTGTATGTTAGAGAAAAAGCTTATATAATGTTTCAATGAATTTATTTAGGCAATTTCCACACTAATATAACAATCAAAATTAGATTCCAAAAATATGTCAATCAACAAATATGAAGCATTTTTACACAGAGGTTCTTGGTCCATGATATCTACTGTAAACACTAGAGCAACCATTATACAAACTATACAAAGGGATAATAAACATCAAATTAGGTAAACAAATACTTTTAAATGCACAAATAACCCAACAGAAGGCAGGCAAAGAAAAATTGAGGAATAAAAACAGAAGGAACAGACAAAACAGTAAAAAAACAGTAGGCATAATCCAGAAATACCAGTAACTACATGGAATGCAAATGGTTTAAACATGCCAATTAAAGGACAGATTTTCAGGAGGGAAAAAAATGATGAAACTATATGCTACTAACAAGAAATTCACTTCAAATATAAGAATATAGGTGGGCAAAAGTAAAAAAATATAAAAACATGCTATAAAAAAAGTAATAAAAGGAAAGCTGGAATAACTCTATTAATATAAAACAAAACAGATCTCAGCAAAGAGGACACTACATATTGCATACTGATAAAAGGGTCACAGTTTACCAACTGAATATGCAACTAGCAACAGAGCTTCAAAATACAGGAAGCAAAAACTGACAAAACTGACAGGAGAAATAAATTCATAATTACAGCTGGAGGTTTCAACTACTTTTTCAGTTAAAATAGGAAATCAAGAAGGATATTAAAAGAACTGAAAAAAAAAAAGCCATTCATTCAAATGGAATGGATCTACTTGACATTTATAGAAACATCTGCCCAACAGCAGTTGAATACTCATTTCTTTTCAAGGACACATAGAATATAGAACAATACAGGTTACATCATGGGCCATAAATAAATGCAATACATTTAAAATAATTAAAATTAAAATCATAAAAAGTTTGTTCTCACATAATAAAAAGTTAAACCAAACCAATTATAAAAAGGTAACAGGAATATGTGTAGTATATCCAAATTTTAAAAATAGTGGAAAGTCAATGAAACTAAAAAGTGGTTCTTAAAAGACCAATTAAATTTAAATTTATATATCCCTAGCCAGACTTATTAGAAATAAAAGAGAGAAGACCTACATAACCGAAATCAACAATAAAAGAGGAAAATCATTACAGATGCTATAAACATATAAAGTATAACAAGAGAATATTATCAACAATTTTATACAAATAAAGCCAACAATTTAAATAAAATTCTTTAAAAGGCACACACTACCGAAATTCATTGAAGAAAACAATCTCAGCTCAATATTTACTAGATATTGACTTCATATTTAAAAAGAAAGAACTCCAGGCCCAGATGACTTCAATGGTCATTTCTACAAAACATGTAAGGAAGAAATAATGGCAATTCTACACAAACCCTCCTAAAATAGGAAAGAGGCAGAAATGTTTTATGAGGCCATCAATACCCTGATATCAAAATCAGAGTAAGTCTTTTATAAAAGCACTACAAAATAAAATACCTCACGATCATACACACAAAAATCCTCAAATAGAAAGATTTTTAGATCCCAACTTCCGGTCAAGATGGAGGCGTAGGTGGACACACTGTGCCTCCTCCTCTCACAACCAAGATTAAGGACAACAAAAATATAGAATAAAACAAACAAACAAACAAAAAACAAAAAAACCCCAACCAGAATGGAGAGAGGATTGAATCCTAAGGAATTCTGACAACGATTCACCCATACTGGTAAGAGGGGCGGGGTCGGCGGTTGTCGGAGAGGAGTCGTTGGCTAGCAGAGTGGGAAGACACAGTACCTGGTGGTCCTGGGCGCACAGGCAGAAGTTACTAAGCACAGGGAGGCAATGAGCAGACCAACTGAGGCACACAAGGCAGCTGACCACAGTTACACATTCGCGTGCAGATAAACCAGGCGAAAACAGGCAGCAAGACACCCTGTGTAGTGCAGGGCCCCAGTGCCAGGAAATAGAGCCTAAAGGGCACCGATTGAGAACACTTGCCGGGCCTTGGTGCCAGTCCCAGACTCACGAGAGAGACCCACGGGGTCCTAGAACGAGCAAGAGACTGCCCAAATGGAAATCAGCACCAGAATGGCCCAATTTGCTTGGGGAAAGCGGCGGAAGGGACTGGAATCTGGAAGAGAGTGGAGCAGGTACCATTGTTCCCTCTCGGACCCGACCCCACATCCAGTGTCACAACCTAGCAACTGAGTTGCCCCACCCTAGTCAACCCCTAAGGTTCCACCCCTCACTATGTAACAGCTGCAACAAGACAAAAACCAAACCAAACCGAACAAAACTAAGGATGGCTCAAACCGGAGAACAGATCAGGGCCCCAGAGCTAATTCATCTAAGCCAACCTATCAGATGCAGAGCTCAAAGCACTGGTAGCCAACCTATCAGAAGCACAGTTCAAAGCCCTGGTGATTAGGAAGCTCACAGACTTAGTTGATTTTGGCCGCAAATTAGATGAACAAGTGGAGGCTACAATAAGTGAAATGAAGAAAAATGCACAGGGAACCAATAGTGATGGGAGGAAAACTGGGACTCAAATCAATGCAGTGGACCAGAAGGAAGAAAGAAAAAACCAAACAGAAAAGAAGGAAGAAACAAGAACTCAAAAAAATGAGGAGAGGCTTAGGAACCTCCAGGACATCTTTAAGCATTCCAACATCTGAACTATAGGGGTACCAGAAGGGGAAGAAGAAGAGCAACAGGTGGAAAACTTATTTGAACAAATAATAAAGGAGAATTTCCCCAATCTGACAAAGGAAATAGACTTCCAAGAAGTCCAGGAAGCTCAGAGAGTCCCAAAGAAGGTGGACCCAAGGAGGAACACACCAAGGCACATCAGAATTACATTAGCTAAGATTAAAATGAAGGAGAGAATTCTAGAAGCATTAAGGGATAAGGGCAAGGGATAAGGAGTTCCTATCAGACTGTCAGCTGATTTCTCAAAAGAGGCCTTACAGGCAAGAAGGGGCTGGAAAGAAGTATTCCAAGTCATGAAAGGCAAGGACCTATATCCAAGATTGCTCTATTCAGAGAAGCTGTCATTTAGAATGGAAGGGAAGATAAAGTGCTTCTCAGATAAGGTCAAGTTAAAGGAGTTCACCATCACCAAGCCCTTATGATATGAAATGTTAAAGGGACTTATCTAAGAAAAAGATGATAAAAAATATGAACAGTGAAAAGACAGCAAACTCACAGATACTAACAACCACATCTAAAACAAAAGCAAACTAAGCAAACACTAGAACAGGAACAGAACCACAGAAATGGAGATCACATGGAGGGTTAGCAAAAGGGGAGTGGGAAGAGGAGAGAGGTGGAAAAGGTACAGAGAATAAGTAGCATAGATGGTGGGTAGAAAATAGACAGGGGGAGGGCAAGTGTGGGAAGAGTAGAAGATAAAAAACTTATGACTCATGGACATGAACTAAGGGGGGAAGTGTGCGGGGGAGGGAGTGTGCAGGGTGGAGGGGAATGATGGGGGAGAAATGGGACAACTGTAATAGCATAATCAATAAAATATAATTGAAAACAATAAATAAATACCTTGAAAAAATAAAAGATTTTTAAATATTACCAATCAAGTTCAACTATACATAAAAAGGATAGTAAGTACATCAAGACCAACTGTGACTCATCCCAGGAACTTAAGGGCAGTTTAATGTTTGAAAATCAATCTAAGTAATTCACTGTATTAACAGACTAAAAACAACAACCACCAAAAAATGATCATCTTAACAGATACAGAAAAAGCATTTGATAAAATTTAATACTAATGATAAACAACTCTCAGGAAATTAATAATAGAACAGAACTTGAATACCTTCTTTCTCTCTTGAGATCAACAATGAAGCAAGGATGTCAGCTCTCATCCGTTTTCCCACCCACAACTCTAATGAGCTACAACCGACAAACAAAAATTGTATATATTTAAGGTGTATAATGCATTGCTTGGATAAGCATGTATTGTGAAATGATTACCACAATCAAGCTAATTAACACATCTATCACCTCATAGTTAGCATTTTCTGTGTGTGGTGGAAATATATAACACCTACTCTCTCAGCAAGTATCAAGTATACAATACAGTATTATTAATTACAGTCACCATTCTGCACACTTACTCACCTTGTAACTGAAACTTGGTTACCAACTTTCTCCCACTTCCCACATCTCCAGCTCCTGAACCATTCTACTCTCTGCTTCTGTGAGTTCAGTGCTTTCAGATTCCACATGTAAGTGAGATCTACAATATTTGTTTTTCTGTATCTGTCTTATTTCGTTTAGCATAATGTCCTCCAGGTTCATACATTTTGTCACAAATGGCAGGATTTTCTTTTTATAGTTGAATAATATCCCTATATATATCACATTTTATTTATCTACTCATCTATCAACAGACACATAAAAGTGGGATTGCTGGATCAGATGGCAGTTCTATTTTTAATTTTTTGAGAAACCTCCAAACTGTTTTCCCTATTAGCTGCACCAATTTACATTTCCATAAATAGTGTACATTGAACCCTTTTTGCCACACCCTCACTGACACTTGCTATCTTTTATCATTTTGATAGTAAGTCACACTAACTGGCAGGAGGTGGTATTTCATTATGGTTTTGATTAGAATTTCCATGATTAGTGATGTTGAGCACCTTTCATATACTTGACCACTGTATATCTTCTTTGGGAAAATAGTCAGGTCCTTTGCCATTTATTTAAAAGTATATTTTACTGATTATGCTATTACAGTTGTTCCAATTTTTCCCCTTTGCTCCTCTTAGCCCGATAGCCCCCTTTCCTCCAGCAACCCACCCCTCTTGGTTCATGTCCATGGGTCCTGCATGTAAGTTTTTTGGCTTCTCCATTTTCTATGCTATTCTTAACCTTTGCCTGTGTATTTTGTACCTACCAATTATGCTTCTTATTCCCTGTACCGTTTCTCCCATTCTCCCCCTTTAGCCTCCTGCTGATAAACCTCCATGTGATGTCCAGGTAAACCAAAAGGTCACCGGTTCAAGTGAACATGCCTGGGTTGTATGCTGGTCCCTGCCCCACCTGCTTCAGGGCACGTGCGAGAAACAACTGATGAACATATTTCTCTCTCACATCAATGTTTCTCTCCCTCTCTCCCTTCCCCTCTCTCCAAGATGAGCATGTCCTTGGGTGAGGATGAAAAAAAAGTTGGAAGCAAGATTTTTAAATTTAGCGACATCTTGGAGACATTCATTTAAGAGCTAGAGAAAGGCCCTGGGGAAGAAATGCAGTGTCCCCTGTATGCATGATATTTTTTGGTCATTATAAACTTCCATAAGAATTTAAGAAATGTATGAATATATCTACACATTTAGGTTTTAGTGAAAAAGGATTAGAGGTGAAGAATTCTATCGTTTTGAATATTAAGCAATGTTTGCTATATAATTTTACTGTAACCTATTTTTAGCCAGCCATCTCAAAATGCTTTTTTAAACTACTTGTGAAATTGCCCCAATTAAAATACTTCAGAAGTACAAAAATTTAGTTTTCTGGAAAGGAAAAAGAGAATCAACAACATGCTTTGGGTAGTGGGAGTTAAACTAAAAAGGTAGAAGTTTTGGTGAAGATGGTGGCATAAGTAAACACAGTGCTGCCATCCTCCCACAACCACATCAGAGTCACCACTAAACTACCGAACAGCCATTGTTCGGAACCACTTGAAATCTTGCTGAAGAGAAGCCCTATAACTAAAGGCCCTGGCCAGGTAGCTCAGTGGGTTAGAGCATCCTCCTAATAAGCCAAGCTTGTGGGTTCAATCTCCAATCAGAGCACATACAAGAAGCAAGCAATGAATGCGTAAACATGTGGAACGACAAACTGAAATTTTTCTCTCTCCCCCTTCCCCTCTCTCTTTAAAATCAGTATTTTTTGTAAAGGCCTATAACAGGATATAAAAAAAAGTCACATCAAGACTGACAGGAGGGGTGGAGATGCAGAACAGGCTGGTCCCACATCCACATGTGGCAGTTAAAAATCAGGAGGGATATCTCAACTGCAGAAATTCCTCCCTGAGGAGAAAGGAGTCCCAGCTCCACAACAGGTACCCCAGCCCAGGGTTTCAGGGCCAGGAGAGAAGTCTCCATAATTGCTGGCTAGAAAAACAGGAAGGGTTGCTTGCTACTGAGTGAGATGGAGGTCTTCTGCAGTCCCAGGCAGTTCCTCTTTTTATTTTTAAGTATTTGTATTGATTATGCTGTTCAGTTGTCCTAATTTTTCCCCTTTGCCTGATTCCAGCCCGTACCCCACTTCCCTCCAGCATTCCCACTTCCCTCCAGCATTCCCACCCCCCTCAGCTCATGTCCATGGGTCGTGTATGTAAGTTCGTCGGCTTCTCCATATCCTGTGCTTTTCTTAATATCCCCCTGCCTATTTTGTACCTGCCAATTTGCACTTCTTAATCCCTACACCTTTCCCCCATTTCTCCCTTCCCGCTGATAACCCTCCATGCGATGATCTCTATTTCTATGATTCTGTTCCTGTTTGCTTAGTTTTGTTTTTGTTTTCATTATTTTTATATTCGGTTGTTGATAGTTGTGAGTTTGTTGTCATTTTACTGTTTATAGTTTTTATCTTTTTCTTAGATAAGTCCCCTTAACATTTCATATAATATGGGCTTAGTGATGATGAATTCCTTTAGCTTTACTTTGTCTGGGAAGCACTCTTTCTGCCCTTCCATTCTAAATGACAGCTTTGCTGGATAGTCATCTTGGTTGCAGCTCCTTGCTTTTCTTGTTGTAGCTCTTGCTGTTCATCCCTTTGAATATTTCTCTTGCCAATTCCTTCTTGCCTGCAAAGTTTCTTTTGAGAAATCAGCTGATAGTCCTAGGGGAACTCCTTTGTAAGTAACTCTCTTCTCTTGCTGCTTTTGAGATTCTCTGTTTATCTTTGAACCATTGGCATTTTAATATGATGTGTCTTGGTGTGGTCCTCTTTGGGTCCAACTTGTTTGGGACTATCTGTGCTTCCTGGACTTGTATGGCTATTTCCTTTGCCAAATTATGGAAGTTTTCTTTCATTATTTTTTCAGGTAAAACTTCAATTTCTTGCTCTTCCTCTTCTCCTTCTGGCATCTCCATGATTCAGATGTTGGCACATTTGGAGATGTCCCAGAGTCCTCTTATTCTCTCCTCGTTTTCTTGAATTCTTGTTTCTTCATTCTATACTGGTTGACTGTTTATTTCTTCTTTATGTTCCAAATTATTGATTTGAACACTGGCTTTCTTCCCTTCACCGTTGGTTCCCTGTGGATTTTTCTTTATTTCACTTAGTGTAGCTTTCATTTCTTCCCTTACACATTTGCCATAGTCTAGTGAGTTCTCTGAGCATCCTTATCACCAATGTTTTAAACTCTGCATAAGCTGGCTATCTACATTTCACTTAGTTCTTTTTCTGAAGTTTTGATCTGTTCTTTCACTTGGGCCATATTTCTTTGTCTTCTCAATTTGGCGCTTCCCTGTGTTTGCATTACGTAGAGCTGCTTTGACTCCAGGTCTTGGTGCAGTTGCTATGTTATAAGGAGCGAAGCCTTAGGTATGCATCAGGGTGGAACAATCTATGTTGCTGTATTGTACTGTATGTAGAGGAGGGTCAGAGAGGGAACAAGCTTGCTCACCACTTGCCCTGTTTCCTGTCACTTTCCCCACTTCCTATATGAGACTGGTCCCTTCTATCTGCTGCTGTGGTGCTCAATCCCAGAGTGGGTGGGTTTGCAAACATTCAGGGCCATGTGGCACCTTTAAATGGACTATCTTGAGACTGGCAGTTTCTTCAGCTGCCCCAACGTTCACTGGTTTTTATGGCCAGAAGTTGTAGGGCTTTATTTTCCTCGCACTGGAACCTTGGGCTGTGTGGTCTGGCCTGGAGCAGGGGTGGACTGCTCCAGGCCAGACCACTCCAGTGGCCCTTCGGTTTTTTCCGCCACAAGTGAATGTGGGATTGCCCATCCCACCAACTGCCACACCATGAAGTCTTCCCTGCCCTAGCTCCCCGTCTCCACTCCTCAATGTCTAGATCAATATTTCTTCTTTAAACCCTTGGTTGTTGGACTACAATATAGTTTGATTTTCTGGTGGTGGTTGTATTTTGTTTTAAGGTTATTTGTCATCTTTCTTATGGTTGTGCAAAGAGGTGAAGCATGTCTATCTCTCCCTCCATCTTGGCTGGAAGCCCTGGACCAGTTAACTTTTTACTCCAGTGATTCACATCCATGGCTGAACCCTTTGGCCATTTTTAAAATCAGGTTACTTATTTTTTGCTACTGAGTTGTATAATTTCTATACATATCGGGTTGGCAAAATAATCCCATCATGTTTTTTCTATAGGATGGCTCTAATAGTGTTTAGTTTTCTTTAATTTCGTTTGAAACAATTTTGTCAGATTGTATTGTGACAGCTGTTATGTCAGTGTGCGTTTAAAATAAAAATCCAAATTGGTAAATTTTTGTGCAGCCATTTTAATATTGAAGATGTTAGAACATACACATTTTCGGTGTATTATGCTTCATGATTTCAAGAAAGGTAAAATACAACTGAAATGTAAAAAACTCTTTGTGCAAGTGCATGGAGAAAGTGCCCTGACTGATCAAATAGTTCAAAAGTGGTTTGTGAAGTTTATTGGTACTACTGGTATTTTCACCAAGTAATTCTTTTTCTGTGGGGTTGTCCTATGCATTGGAAGACGTTTAGCACCACTCCTGGCCTGTATTCACTAAAAGCCAATAATGAAACATACCTGACATACGCAAAATATCCAAATCAATACAGTTATTGGTGAAAATGAAAAATGTTTTTTATTTTACAGAAAAATTATAACGGACTTTTTGGCCAACCCAATGTTTTGTATGCTAATGCATCATCAGATGATAGCTTGCAAATATTTACTCCCATACATTGCCTTTTCATTTTGTTGTTTCCATCTCTATGCGGAGGAGTTTTAATTTGATGCAGCCCCACATATATTTGCTTTCGTGGCCTGTGCTTTTGGTGTCATATCCATGAAATTACTGTCAAGACCAATGTCAAAAAGCTTTTCCCCTATGTTTTCATGTAAGAATTTTATGGTTTCACATTTTACATTTAAGCCTTTAATCCATTTTGAGTTAACTTTAGTGTATGGTCTAAGAGTCCAATTTCATTGTTTTCTATGCGCATATGCAGTTTTCCCAATGCCACATATTGAAAAGATTATCCTTTATCCATTTTGTGTTTTTGGTCCCCTTGCCAAAGATTATTTACTTGACTCTGAATGTATGGAAGGTTCATTTCTGGGCTGTTTCTTTGGTCCTTGTGTCTGTTTTTTTTTGTGTGTGTGTGCACGTTTTAAAGATTTTATTTATTTATTTTTAGATAGGAAGGGAGGGAGAAAGAGAGGAGAGAAACATCAATGCGTACTGGGGTTATCTGACCTGCAACCCAGGCAGTGTCCTAGACTGCGAATCAGACCAGCAATACTATGGTTCACGGGCTAGCAATCAATCCACTGAGCCACAACAGCCAGGGCTCTTGTGTCTGTTTTTACATCAGTATCATACTGATTATTACCATAGCTTTGTAATATAATTAATTTGGATGTGTGATTGGTTCAGCTTTGTTCCTATTTTCTCGAGATTGCTCTGGCTATTTGAGGTCTGTTGTGTTTCAGTAAGAATTTTAAGATTTTTTCTAATTCTGTGAAAAATGCCATAATTTTGATAGAGATTACACTGAATCTGTCTATTGTTTTGGGTAACATGGACATTTTATTATTAATTCTTCACTGTCCAATAACAAGGACACCTTTCCATTTATTTGTGTCTTCAATTTCTGTCATCAATGTATTATACTTTTCAGTGTACAGATCTTTCACCTCATTGGTGATATTTCTTAAGTATTTGATTTTTTTAATGTTATTTTAAATGGATTTTTTTCTTAATTTCTTTTTCAGAGAGTTCACTATTAGTGTATAGAAATGCAACTACTTTCAGTTTGTTGATTTATTTATCTGGCAACTTTACTGAATTCATTTAGTATTTCTAACTTTTTTGTGTGTGCAGTCTTTAAGATTTTTTTAATATATAAAATCATGTCATCTGCAAATGGACTACTTAACTTCTTCCTTTCTGATTTAGATGTCTTTTATTTCCTAACCTAACTGCAATTTTATCATTGTGTCAGATCACAGACTGCACTTACACAAACCTATATGGTATAGCATAATACAATCTAGGTTGTATGATATGGTGGCCTATTACTCCTAGGCTGTGAACCTATACAGGACATTACTGAATACTGTAAGCAACTGTAACACAATGGATTTTTGCATATCTAAACATAGAAAAATGATAGTAAAAATACAGTATGAGAGATAAAAAATGGTACATACTTTGACTGTTGCCTGCAGGCCTGGAAGTTGCTCTGGTAAGTGACTGATGAGAGAATGTGAAAGCCTAGTACTTACTGCACACTACTGTAGACTTTATAAACACTGTTCCACAAGTGTTTCCTTATGCTTCCTTCCTTTCCTGCTTCCTTGTGACAGAGTCAGAAATAGAATACTGAAGCTGTCAAAGCTACTCCATGAAAAAAAAAATACAGGCTGGAGTGATTGGAAATTATCAAGGAGAAACTTGCTGAGTATAAAGCACATATAGCAGCATGATAGTGATTTGTCAGAAGGGAGTGAAATGTAGCCTGAGGATCAGTAGGAATAAGAACGGTAAAGAGAGATAAAAGAACACAGGGGATTGTCATGGTAACATGGTTTGGATACTGCCTGTTGGAGCATTGGTCAAATTAAGGAACTTGTGGTATTCATTTTTAAAAAAGAGTGTGTAATATGGAGAAGGATGTAGAACTGAGGACTCAATTATTTTGATTCCAGAAATTTGTTTTGGTTCCACTACCCCTATCTGGCATTGAATAATGGAAGAAATAAAACTTAGCAATCCTTTATATTATTACAACCTGAAAATATTTCTGAAATACAGGCAGAGACTGGCTCTACGCTACAATAGAAAGCTTTTATTCAAGGCAGTGGCACTTCATACTTGTTAAAGTAGCTCCTGTGAACCTGTGTCCTTGTACAGGACCTTAACTCCTCAACAAATAATTTTTAGCAATGTATTCTTAATTTTTTCCAATTATAGTTTACATTTATAATTTTATATTTCACATGGGTAGCATAGTGGTTATTTTACATAAAACAGTCAGAGCACCAGGGGAGTCTCTGCCCATTGGCCAAGATCATGGTAAGAGGCAGTGTGTGATTGCCTCTTACACAATCTTACACACCCCCACCAGTGTCCTGGCCCACAACCAAGGCATGTGCCCTGACTGGGAATTGAACCAGCAACCCTTTGGTTTGCAGGCCAGCACTCAATCCACTGAGCTACACCAGCCAAGGCAGGAGACAATTCTTACACCAAATGTGCCAAAAGCTAGAAATATGAATGTACAGGGCCAGAGTCCGCCAAGAGTTAGGAAGATGAATAGCTAGGGCCCGAGTCCGTGAAAGCTAGAAAGATGAATGGATGGGGCCAAAAACTAGTAAGATCATTGGATTAGCAAAAACAAATAAGCCATCCCTTCACTATCCCTGTAAGAACTGTGGCCTTGACCAGGAAGATGAGATGGTCTTTGAGATATAAGTCCACCATTCTCCTAGGTTGTGCAGCACGTGAATAAACTTCTTTCCTTTTACACCTGCACCTGCCTCACAAGTTTGGCTTTTGTGGCGGCAGGCAGTTGAACCTCTGTTTTGTTCAGTAACAGTTAGTGAGTCATACTTTATTAAGTGATTCTCCAGATATTTCAAGTACCTACTGGACGCCATACATAGTTATTATACTATTATTGACCATAGTCCCTATGCTGCACTTTACATCCCTGTGACTATTTCTGAAGGCTATCAAGCTAGATCTGGGAGAGCAGTAGCACACTTTGAATATGTTACACTGGGGAAAGGCTGTGCTGAAACTAGTCAATGGCTGATTGATTGGAATGTAATCTGAGCTTATAAAATTGAAGTGCTATGAGTGAGGGGAATCTATTGCCAAGCCCCAAAGACACTGCTCTGAGAGAGAGAGAGAGAGAGAGAGAGAGAGAGAGAGAGAGGGAGGGAGGAAGGCAGGCACCTAAACCGCAGATCCTTCCATTTCTTACAGGAAATTCAGCTCCATTATAATCTTAAGGGACTACCATTATATATGCAGTCCACCATTGACCAAAATGTCATTAGGCAATGCATGGCTGTACCATGTTAAATACAAGTGGTGAGAGCCAGCAGTCTTGTCTTCTTCCTCATCTTAGACAAAAAAACTAAAGTTTTCACTTGTATATGATGTTACCTGTGAGCTTGCTATATATAGCCTTTATTGTGATAAATAAAATATATTCCTTTCCTACCAAATTTAAGCCTTTATCAATAAAAGATGTTGAATTTTGTTAATTGCTTTTTCTGCATCTATTAAGATGATCTCACCACTTCTACTCAGAACAGTACTTAATGGTGATCCTAACAGGTTCTATAAGGGAAGAAAAAGAAATAAAAGGTCAATATAGCTTGGGAAGGAAGAAGTAAAATAGGTATAATTTCCAGATAACACAATTGTCTATGCAGGCATAGGCAAGGTCTCTACAAAGAAGCTACAAGAACTTGTAAATAAGCATAGGAAGCACACTGGATACACAGTTAATATGAAAACTAACTTTATTTCTCTATATTATCAACAAAGAATTGAAATTAAAAATATAGCTTATAATAGCATTGAAATGATTAAATTCAACAAAGTATGTGTAAGACCATGTAGTGACCTATACAAGGCAGTGAAAACTAAAGAAGACCTATATAAATGGAGAGATATAGTACATTTACAGATTAGAAGACTCAATGTTGATTAAGATGTCAATTCTCCCAAACTGGTCTACAAATTCAATGCAAGCCCAGATAAAATCCCAAGATGCCTTTTTATACAAAATGACAAACTTCTTTTAGAATGTGTATGAAAATGCTAAAGACCTAGAAAGTCCAAATAATTTTTGGGAAAAAAATTCATGGGCTCACACTACCTGACAGAAAGTTAAACATTCTAGTCTCTGTTCAGAGGTACCAAGTTAGTATATACAAGTAAATAAAAAACTCTAGTGTAAAACAAACATTATTTGGGTGAAGATGTTGTATATATGCCATTTATTTTTTTAGTATCAATATAAACACTTTAAGAATAAAGGTGTTTCGTAACTCAGTCAAAAGTACAATAAAAATTTAAAGAATCCCAGCCTCACAGAGGGGACTGAAAACTGAGAAAGAGTGGAGCAAGCCCCATTGTTCCCTCTCTGACCCCGCCCCCACATACAGCATCACAATTCTGCAACTGGGTTGCCCCAACCTGGTGAACACCTAAGGCTCTGCCCCTCATACATAACAGCCGCGACCAGACCAAAAAAGAATGAAAAAAAAAAATGGCTCAAATGAAAGAACAAATCAAAGCACTAGAGCCAATACTTTTAAGTGACCAAGAGATAGCCAACCTATCAGATGCACAACCTATCAAAGCACTGGTGATCAGGAAGCTCACAGAATTGGTTTTCATCACAAATTAGATAAACAATTGAAGGCTACAATAAGTGAAAAGAAGGAAAATGCACAGGGAACCAACACTGATGGGAAGAAAACTGGGACTCCAATCAATGGAGTGGACCAGAAGGAAGAAAGAAGCAACCAAACAGAAAACAAGGAAGAAACAAGAATTCAAAAAAATGAGGAGAGGCTTAGGAACCTCCAGGACATCTTTTAAACGTCCCAACATCTGAATTACAGGGGTACCAGAAGGGGAAGAGGAAGAGCAACAAGTGAAAAACTTATTTGAACAAATAATAAAGGAGAACTTCCCCAATCTGGCAAAGGAAATAGACTTCCAGGAAGTCCAGGAAGCTCAGAGAGTCCCAAAGAAGTTGGACCCAAGGAGGAACACACCAAGGCACATCAGAATTCCATTAGCCAAGA
>PVKU01015653.1:0-17485 GCA_004027475.1 Anoura caudifer | reverse complement strand
TTATAGAAACAACCTCAACATGGGAGAAAGTTGTACATGTGCAACTGTGAAATGAGACTAAATGAAAAAATCTCTTTCAGGGGCAAAAAAGCATGAAGAAGAATATGTGGATTTTCACTCTAACATACTTCCCATCACCTGTGGAAAGATGAAAGGCATGTTATATAAGAACAAGTTGGAAGAAGGTGGGTTTAATGGTGTACTTTATTTTGTAATACTTATTTAAAGGAATCACAAGAATTGATGGAATTACCCATATGAATTACCCATCATTCAAAAAATTGAGGGCCCACTGTGGCTTGAAAGAAGAAGGAAGGGATCCTTAAGATGATATTTTTACACTGCATACAGTGGTGCATATTAAATGTTCACCTCCATATGCAAGTGTCCATGAGGATACCCGAAGAACCAAAGAGAAGTGCAGGATCCTCAGTCTCTGGGTGGAAAATGTTGCACATTTTACTTTGAATCAGATATAACAGGGAAGAGGCCCTCAGCCTCCACGTTCACATCCTGTGTCCCATCTGGGTAATGACCACCAGGACAGGGTGTTGGATGCAGTGAGGAGACCACAGAGTTTAGAATCGGAAAACCTGACCCCAGCCTCAGCTCTGCTGAGAGGGACAGTGTGAAGACTGGGACCTTCCTGAGCCTGAAATGTCCTATCTAAGAAATGGAAAATAATTACAAGCCTGCCTCCTGCTGTGACTTTGAGTTTGTTTATATAGTGAATAGAACATGTTTTGTGATTTTAACATTAGAAAGGTTTTCAATAATTGTTTATTGTGATGAAATTAATAGGAGATATCTCTTAAAATGGATAGTGAAAACTAATTAATATAATTGTCTGCACCATTACTATGTTTTTATTTTTAGTTTTTTAAAATATATTTTATTGATTATGCTACTACAGTTGTCCCATTTCTCCCCATCATTCCCCTCCACCCTGCACACTCCTCCCACCCACATTTCCCCCTTTAGTTCATGTCCATGTGTCATAAGTTCTTTAGCTTCTACATTTCCCACACTTTTCTTGCCCTCCCCCCGTCTATTTTCTACCCACCATCTATGCTACTTATTCTCTGTACCTTTTCTCCCTCTCTCCTCCTCCCACTCCCCTGTTGCTAACCCTCCATGTGATCTCCACTTCTGTGTTTCTGTTCCTATTCTAGTGTTTGCTTAGTTTGCTTTTGTTTTAGGTGTGGTTGTTAATATCTGTGAGATTGCTGTCTTTTTACTGTCCTATTTTTTATCTTCTTTTTCTTAGGTAAGTCCCTTTAACATTTCATATAATAAGGGCTTGGTGATGATGAACTCCTTTAACTTGACCTTATCTGAGAAGCACTTTATCTTCCCTTCCATTCTAAATGACAGCTTTGCTGGATAGAGCAATCTTGGATATAGTTTCTTGACTTTCATGACTTGGAATACTTCTTTCCAGCCCCTTCTTGCCTGGAAGGTCTCTTTTGAGAAATCAGCTGACAGTCTGATGGGAACTCCTTTGTAGGTGACTGTGCCCTTATCCCTTGCTGCCTCTAGAATTCTCTCCTTCATTTTAATCTTGTAATCTAATGTAATTATGATGTTCCTTGGTGTGTTCTTCCTTGGGTCCAACTTCTTTGGGACCCTCTGAGCTTCCTGGACTTCCTGGAAGTCTATTTCCTTTGCCAGATTGGGGAAGTTCTCCTTTATTATTTGTTCAAATAAGTTTTCCACTTGTTGCTCTTCCTCTTCCCCTCTGGTACCCCTATAATTCAGATGTTGGGATGTTTAAAGATGTCTTGGAGGTTCCTAAGCTTTTCCTCATTTTTTTGAATTCTTGTTTCTTCCTTGTTTTCTGTTTGATTATTTGTTTCTTCCTTCTGGCCCACTGCATTGAGTTGAGTCCCAGTTTTCCTCCCATCTCTATTGGTTCCCTGTGCGTTTTCCTTCATTTCACTTATTGTAGCCTTCATTTGTTCATCTAATTTGTGAGCAAAATCAGCCAATTCTGTGAGCATCCTGATCACCAGTGCTTTGAACTGTGCATCTGATAGGTTGGCTATCTCTTGGTCACTTAGATGAATTGGCTCTGGGGCTTTGATCCGTTCTCCCTTTTGAGCCGTTTTTTGTTTTGTTTTTTGTTTTTTGTTTGTTTTTTGTTTGTTTGTTTGTTTGTTTTTTGGTCTGGTTGTGGCTATTATGTAGTGAGGGGTGGAGCTTTAGGTGTTCTCCAGGGCAGGGCAGCCCAGTTGCTGGGTTGTGACGTTGTACGTGGGGGCGGGGTCCGAGAGGGAACAATGGCTCTTGCCTTACTCTCTCTCAGATTGCAGTCCCTTCCGCTGCTCCCCACAAGCAAACTGGGCCCTTCTGGTGCTGATTTCTGTGTGGGTGGGCTTGTGTAGGTTCTAGGACCCTGTGGGTCTCTCCAGTGAACTCTCCTGTGAGGCTAGAAGTCTCTCCTAGCACTTCAACCCCCACAAGTGTTTTTAGGTTTTATTTTCTGGCACTGGGGCCCTGGATTGCAAGGTCTATATTGCTCCCTGTTTTTGCCTGGATTATCTGCAGGTAAATGTGGGACCACCTGGTCAGCTGGCCGCCTTGCTTGGCCTCACAGGGTCTGCCCATTGCCAGCCCACCCCTGGGGTCTGCTAGCTCATGCCTGCGTGCCTGGGGTCTTCCAGCTGCTGCCTGTGTGCCCAGGTCTACCAAGCTCCTCTTTTTCCTGCTGTGACTCCGCCCCTCTTACCCGTCTGGATGAATAGTTGTCAGGCTTCTCTACAGTTCAATTTTCTGTCAGTCTGCTTATTTTCTTATTTCTAAATCTTCACTGTCCTTAATTTTGGTTGTTCAAGGAAGCATAGTGTGTCTACCTACACCTCCATCTTGACTGGAAGTCGCCCATTACTATGTTTTTGAACAGATTTATGGAGATATAACTCATACAATTTACTACGTAGAGCAGGGGTGTCAAACTCATATTCACTAGGGGCCACATCAGCCTTGCAGTTGCCTTCAAAGGGCCAATGTAATGTTAGGACTGTATAAATGTAACTGCTCCTTAACAGTTAAGCAAGAGCTCAGTGCTGTTCCCGAGTAGAAACAAGGTGCCAGGCTGGATAAAATAAGGTGGAGGGCTGGATTCGGCCCACAGGCCTTGTGTTTGCCACTGGTGACACAGAGTATAGAATTCTTTGTTGGATTTTTGTTTGTTTGTTTCTAAGTTCATAAGATTATGCAACCACCATCACAATCTGATTTTAGAACATTTTGTCCCCCACTAAAGGAAAACACATGCTTCTCAGTAGTCAATGCCAACTCCCACCCCACCCCACTGCCCAAACCAAAGCAACCACTAATCTATTTTCTGGCCTATAAACTGGTTTATCTAGCCATTTCATATCAATTACTCATATAAAATGTGTCTTTCTGTGATTGGTTCTTTCACACAGCATAATGTTTTCATGGTTCACCCATGTAGTAGCATGTATTATATATTTCCTTCTTCTTGATGCCAAATAACATATTATTCCATAGTATGCATATGCCATATTTTGCTTATCTATCCATTTGTTGGAGTTTTTCCACTCTTCCGCTATTATGAAAGGTGCCGTTTTGAACATTCTCATAACATATTTGTGTCAACATTTTTTTCAAAATTCTTTCGGGTATATGCCCAGGAGTGGAATTTCTGAGTTATATGGTACTTCTCTGTTGAACTTATTGAGAAAAAATTTAACTATCTTCTACAGTATCACACAGGTTTATGTTCCCACTGGCAAAGTCTCAGGGCTCCAATTTCTCTACCTTCCCACCAATATTTCTTATTGCCTGTCTCTCATCATGGCCACCCCAGTGGTTATAATGTAGTATCTCATTGTGGATTTGCCTTTCCTTTTTATAATGACTAATGTTATCATGACTGTCTATTATGTATAACTTAAATTTTCCACTGAGTACTGTTTCCTAATTACTTGATGTTAGCTACCTGTGATTTCAGGGATGGAAAATTACTGCTCAGTAATGCTCTTAAACTTAGATGAGGAAGCTGCTGTCATGGAAGGCACAGATGTTGCCCTGGTGCCATTCTGAGCAGCAGGGCCCCCACCTGAGGTTTCAGTCCATGGTGAGGTTCTGCCTGCACACTGCCCCAGGGCCACCAGAGAGTCTGGCCTGTTCTCTGTCTCCAGAATTCAATACCAAATTGAAATTGTCTTCTTGTGCAAAGTCACATTCTTTCCTTGCAGATGACTTTAGAGTACCCATACAATGTTGAGTAGATGCTAATGATCACTTTTGTTGTTATTTCATAAAGGTCAAAGATATGTGCACACAAAGGAGGAAAAATCTTGAAGGGATATAAGATGGGGTTTGGGAATTCTGATATATGAAAGGGAAGGCCAGACTCTCCTAATATAGATCCTGAGCCCAAATTGGGTAACTTCTGATCCAGGGTGGTGGGAGGCCAGTGTCTGAGCCCTGTGGACAAAGAGGTGCCAGGATCAACTAGTCCTGGTCTTACAGGATCCACAGTGAAGTGCATAAAGGCAGAGGATGAAAATTGGTTCACCCCCCAGGAATTTGAAGCTGCGGGGAACTACAAAACTTCAAGAAACTGGAAGAACACTGTGCGCTGTGGTGGGAAAACCCTAAAACGGCTGATGGAGGTATTTCAGTGATGGGCAGAAGGTGTGATGTCCCTTGTTGTAGTCAAACATAAGGTCACTGATTGATTACCCAATACATGTTGAGTTATCTGTAGAGCCCTGAGTCCCCGACTTTATGCTTTCCTAGGGGAGAGTTGCCTGACCCTCACACCTCAGTACAAGGCAGCATATTATTTTGTTAAAGGGGCTCTTTCGGGGTAGGTTCAGGAGCCTGAGGAGGGAAAGGTCATACTGACCCAGGTGCTTGCAGACAATTTTAGGCACAGAAAGAAAGAGGACTGTCTGCATTCAAACAAGTGGGCAGAAGGCACTTCGGAGAAAGAATGGCATGGAGACCAAAACCATGATCAACTTGGCTCCATGGGTTGAGGTGGATGGATTGTGTATGATTTGACCTAATCCATACAACTGAGGTTGTATGCAGTGGAATTTAACATCAGGCTAGAAAGTTTAAATTGATAATGTAATGCAGAACCAGGGAGGTCTCCTGAGGTCTGAAATGGCATATTTAAAACAGTATCTCAGACAACGTGGGGACTTGAAATGACTTCACTGTCTTTCAGCCCAGGAAACCTATAGTCAACCTGCAAGTTTCAGCTCCCATATCACTCCTGTCTGAATATTTGCTGACTGGCCTGCCCTGGTCATCCCTTCCCTGGGCCCCCTGAACTCACTATTGAGGCCGTTCTCACACTGTCTTATTCTTATCCTTCCATTCACTCCCTTTGTCTCTTTGGACATGCCTAGGGTTTGTCATTCTTTGTTTGCCCAAAACTATCCATGTGTCTGACACCATGTAGGTGTAGGACATGTGTGTATCAGTTGAATAGCCCTGGTGTGAAGAGGCAGGTCTGAGTGGCACTGGTGGGAATGGAGAGGAGGGGAAAGGTGTCAAAGAGATTGTGAAGGAAAATCTCTGAAAACTTAGGGAAAAAGCACAAGAGCAAGGAAACAGGTTCTGAAAATGATTTTCTGGGTTCCATGGATGAATTCTAGAATAAGTACAAGTAAAGAGAGAGATTTTTTCCCATTGAGCTGATTGTATGATGTCCAGAAGAAATTTTTCCAAGGAGGTTAATACCAGACTCACAAAACATTATCACAGGCTAAGCATATACTTGGATTGTCTTATTTTTCAGGAGGGAAAGCTGCCTACACCACCAACAAAATATATCAAGAAAAAAAAGGTGATTATCCTTTTATACTAGTTCTTATTACCTAAATGATTTTATATGTACTGCACATTTTTTATGGTTTCTCAATTGAGTGATTGTCATTGTTTCCTTTCTGTCTCTCCTACCTTCATTTCTTTTCTTTATTTTGCATTTTTCAGAGTTGCTCCCCTGAACATTAGTTTGTATGCAAGGTTATCTGTGAATGCTAAACCACTAGATTTTCAAACAAGGAACCATCAAAAAGACTCTTGTAGTTAAAGGTATTGTTAGGGTGTCAAATGTAATGCCACCATGATTATGGAATACACAAAAACACTTTTAATCAGGTCACATGGTCATCTTCAACTCAATCCCAGATTTCTTTGATAAAGGTTACTATTTCCTAACTTTTATGAAGTCTGATGGAGTGCAGTTTGCTCCCCATCATCCAGATGAATCCATCTAGTAGATGATGTATATTGGGACAGATATGAAACCATATACTACTTTATGAGATAAGAAACTAAGAGCATATTTCTTCTCTGATTACCTACATGCTCTTTCATCCTTCAATAAAATATACACAGAGGTGTACAGAATTCTTTCTCAAGCAGAAATTATTGGCAAATTTTTCATTAATATGTTGCTTTTGGGGAGGGAACTTTTGGTTGATGAATGTAGTTTAGGTGAGGGGCTGACCTAGAAAATTATTTACTTTGATGTCATCCCTTTGGCTCTATCTCAGCAGCTGAGCAGGCCTCCTTTCCACCTGTGAAAGTGGTTTCTCCTTGTATGGAAGAAGGCATTGGAGGCAACAAACACATCCATAATGTACAGCATAGATTCAGGACAAAGTGGTAGTTTTTACAACATTGGGTATGAATAAGAACTTGAGAAGGAGGGGAAGGTGTGAGGTGCCATTCTCATATACTTTAGGTTGAAATGGCTGCCCAGGATATACACAGAGCTGGCCACTGGGACTTCATCTAACACTGGGAATGTGAGGTCCAGGCCTTTACATTATCTGACAATCTGCAAATTTGGAACTAAGTGTCAGTCTTTGGGACTTTCCATTCACTGAGTTTACTGAAGATGAAATATATTTAACATACTTTATTCCATGGCTACTTTGAAAAGCAGTGTCTCTACCATTCTCCATGCGTCTAGAGTTACTTTATCTGGATTACCTAAAGGAGCTAGGAACTTCAAACCAACAGATCTATCCCTTTCCATGGTTCCAACACTTTGTAGCAACAGGGAACAGTTTTCCATGAAGTGACTCAAAGTGGTAAATGTCAACATGCATTACTACCTTGGTGGTTCCTCTTGCCTCCCTGAAATTCTCTTGGTGATGGAACCCCTGGTTTCTCTAAATATTGGAGTGGCACTTGGTACCACATGACAGTTTTTTTTTATCTCCTGACAACAGCAACTGATGCTTTCTGGTGACAGCAGCTGTGTTGTCAAATAATCTTACTACTCAGCCAAAATAATCATTTATTATATGCTAAGATTTGCTGAAGAATAGCATGTAATCACTTTTTCCAAGGACACAATACTTGTTCAACATACGGTTGAGTGAATAAAAATGCTAGATGCCCATAAGGAAGATTGGAATAATATCCCTGACCTCAAGGATTGTTTAACCTTTATTGTCTACCATGGAAATATTACTGGACGCAGGGATCCTAGGGTGCCCAAGTGGCAGGCAGTGACATGACCCTTTCCCAGGTCACTTTACAGCAGATCACATCTGTGTATGACCTCTCTGCCCTGGCTCGAGATATAAGCTGAGGCTGCCTGAAGGGAAGGAGGCCAAGTCATTCCACTGAACATACCCAGGCAATGCAAGTGTAGCGCACAGTGGTTGGTTTCCTGTGAATAGTCAGCCAGGTGCCTTCTTGGGATTGGATGGAAGCAAGGTAAGGGTGACCTCAAAGAAAAATTGCAGTAGCAAAGACCTTGGATTCATTTTATTTTTCGTGTGATGCCCTAGAAGAACTTCAGGGGGTGGTAGATATCTTCTCTGGGACACTTGCCCGGTTCCCAGGACCCTGAATGATAGATGGAGACCCAGAGGGTCCTGTCATACTACCAGTAGCCAAGAGTCCATGGGGAGGAGAAGGCAACTGTTCCAACAAGAGTTCCTTCCCTCATGTTCATAATAATCTCTCCTGGGTTAGATGTTACAGCCATATCGACATTGCCTTATAATGTTCTCATACATTACTAACCACACTGGCTCAGGCCTAATCTCCACTTAGGCTGCACTACGTGAAGACCTTTGTAAAGTAGCATTGCCTGGATCCCTCCCTCTATGAAATTGTAATTTAATCAGTCTAAACTATTACTTGCACATTACGATTGTTTAAAACTTTGTGTGAGACTAGCCCCTTACCACTTGGCCACCATGCCTGACAACCAGTTTAAAACTTTATAGACAATCCTGTTACACAAGTTACTCAGTCTATGACTTAATGAGAACACCAATGCCTGTGCCTCAATGCAGACCAATTGATCAGAATCTCTTACATTGGGGCCAGAACTCTAGCATTTTATATACTATCCTCAGGCAATTTATATGTGCAGCTGGCATAAAAAACAAAGAGCCAAAGAGAAAGGAGCCTTAAGTTGATTAAGGATGCAAGATTATTATGCATTGGTTACAGTTTTTATTACCTTATTTTTCTGGGAAGAAGGTTACCACGACCTGGAGAATGATGATGGGAATCTGTGAGTCCCTAAAGTGAGGAGAAGGAAACTGTTCCCAGGCCTCCTTGCTGGGGCAGTTTCAGTCCCATTTGGGATTGTGATTCAAGATTCAACCAGAAAATTGAACAGGAGCTATGGCAAGATGGTCCTTGGGTCTTGATCTCATCTTTTCTAAATATTTTTAAAAGCAAAAGAAATGACCCGAATCTAAATTTGCCCAACACAAGAATTGTCACTGAAAAGTGAAGAACAAGATTCAAAATAATTATTAGTTAGTGACTTTTCATCTTTTATTCCTTTCTGCACCAAGAGAGATGACATAGCTAAGATCCCAATTCCTCTGCCCATTTGCTTCAAGAGGCATATTTCTGACCTTGGTTTACTCAATTACAATATAATATAGACTTTGGAAAACAAACCATTTTTCTTTATGTATTAAGGTGCAGATACTCACTAGGGTCTCAGCATCTCTGTAGGCAGTGGACCTTACATGGATGATGGAACAATCAAAAGAAGCTTACAGATTACTGTGTGGCATAGGGACAGATAGGATTTGGAACACGAGTAAGACAATAGACCCAGGATGGATTCTCAGGCTTGTGGTCAATGTTGTACGTTTTATGAAATGGAAGCACCAAGAAAGAACATGTATTGAGTGTTAGGACAAGTTTTGGCTGCACGAGTTTGGGGTGTGCTTTAAGGGTCCAGGAGGAGATGCTGGGTGAGCGCAGGGATGTGCAGGAAGGCAGGAGACAGACCGGACATTTGGGAGCTGCGGACATAGCAATTTAACTGTGGATTTCAGAGTGATTTGATCACCTAGGGCCAACCAAATTGCCAAAGATGGAAATCTGGGAGATTCTCTCAAAATGTTGGAGGAAAAGAAGGATTGGAAAGAAAAGAGTTAGAACAGTGAGGCTGATGAAGTCAACCCAGGAGAATGATGGAGTAACTGAACAAAAATGGAGGTTCAGCTACCTGTTGCTACAAAAGCCAAATTCTTGAGGCAGATGGTGGTGCAAAAGGCACAGGATTTCTTCAGGGGCTACGTGACCTTGGAGAATGGCGGGCTCCTTTCTCACCAACCATCTCTTTCTTCCATGCAAGAAACTGTCCTCAGCAAGGCCAAGGCAAAAGCCAATGCCCAGAATACCTGCTCTGTTTTCAAGTACATTCCATTGGAACCCTCAGGTGACTGCTAAATGGTCTTAGTCCCCATCCAAGCAGTTCACCATGTTCCCAGCTTCTCCCACCTGCAGCCTGTGAGTAGAGGCCACATGGCCATGGGTTCTGTGGCTACTAGGGCTGCTTGGTCAGGCAGTTCTAGGGGACAGTGTGCAAGCACACTGGTGAGTGTACTACCAGGTGGGAGAAAGAGAGAGAGAGAGAGAGAGAGAGAGAGAGAGAGAGAGAGAGAGAGAGAATAAGAGGGAGACTGACTTCCTCATGGAGGCCATGGGAAATGTGGCTGCTAAGGCCACGTGGCCTCAGAGAGAACAGGAAAATCCAACCTGTGAGTGCACATCAAGAGCAAGAGAGAGAGAGCTTGTTCCCTGGGATTAGATTAGCTAGGGTGTGGGGCAGACCAGGGGTGCTTTCTCAAAATTACCAATAAAATTCCCTAACTTTTATGCACCTTGGGTGGGTTCATTCAGAATCAATTCCTTCTTTCCCCAGGTTAGACTGACATGTCTCTTTGGTCTAGTACCTTCCCTGCACCATTTAAACTTCTATGGTACATGGGTCTGCCTTCCCCTGGTCCCACCCCAATCTAGTACAAGACTAGGGGTAAGTGCAGGGGAGAGGGCTTTTCTCTATCCAATTATCTGGCTAGCTTTTCCTATGCTCAGTGTAAGAACCTCCCACTCCCACCATCTTGGCTGATGTGGGAGGCTCCCTGGCACTCCTACTGACTGTTTTACAGTAACAATGGCACACCACTTGTGTTTAGGGTAATCAAAAACATTCATAGCAGAAAAAGTTGGACACTGTCATCCCTGTTTCCTCCTGCTCCTCGATGACTCACTTCCCTCTCACCCAGCAGCCATCAGTGGGTGTGCCAGTCCCCAAGCCATTCTCATTTCTGTCCCCTCAGAGTGTCATAAGAGGGTAGGAGTTTCTCCAATACCAAGGGATAGTCGGGATGTTTGTGTCTGGGACAGAACTGTCCCCATATGGTTCTCAAACTGGATTCTCACACAATGCAAACCCAGGAAAGCAACCAGGGACAGATATACTTCCTAATAGTTCCTAATTTATGTAAGTACTGATTATCTTTTAAAAAATATGATGTTTTATTTTTTAATTTTTATTTTTTCACAGTTATTCTTCCTTTTTCTGAGATCCTTTAATATTTCCATACCTGAAATTTTGAAGATCACCCTTTGTTTTGAACTTACCTGTGTTTTGGTGGCCTTTAGAGAATGCTTCACACAGTTTTTACAGTTGGAGTTCCCTATTGTATGGCTTACTGTGCCTTCAATGACTGACTTCCTGTTTTAATCACCTCCTTTTCATCCCATGGATACTGGAGGGATGTTGAATGGACAGTTTGGGGGATGGCAAGTAATGGCATCTGTCACTGGACAGATGGATGGACAGGTGTTTATTATTCTCACATACTCCCTGACTGAGGAAGGAAGGCAAGCCCCACCCCCCTGCAGGCCTCACCAATTTTGTCCTCTGGAACTGAGTGGACAACCAGGTCCTGGGGAGTGCAGGGTGGCCCCCTGGTTTCCGTGGGAGGTTGCGTCTGGCTTGTGTGAAAGATTCCATGGCTGAAAGGAACTGAAACCTGATTTTCCAGGGTGGGCAGCATTACTGGTGGTCCCTGGACTAGGAGCATTGTTTAGCTGTGGGACCTTATCTGGGAGAGCAGAGTGGGGAGGGGCACATGCAGGTAGGTCACCTGAGGCCACCTCAATCTTAGCAGATGTCACAGCAGCACTTGACATTGAGTTTTAATATTAGTCCTTACACCACATTTTCTTCATTAATAAAGGGCTCAGTCACAGGCCAGTTCTTTGTCATGAGTACATGTGTTTATATATAACACAGTGTATATTCATATCTGCTGTATAAATTTATTTGGGTTTAATGAGTAGGAATTATGTGACAAGACTTGGATGCAAATACTGTCAAATTTCTTCTTCTGTAAGTTAAATTAAATATAGTTTAAGGCCACAGATTGAGACTGGTAAGAAATCAGGCTTCAGTGAATGTGGGGTGGGGGGCTCACCATTCTGTTTACAAAGCAAAGCAGTGGACGTACTCTTTGGGTGTTCAGAGACAGAGCCTCCACATTTTACATGCCAAGCTGAGTCATGGGGCATCTTTCTTTGGCATTCCAGAGCCAAAGAGCTCCACCCTTCTTGACATCACCTGGTCATCTTTGCCAGCGTCTTTTCAAAGTTGAGGCACTGTCATAGGTCCAGGGACCCTCCAGGCCCAGAATCCATGTCCAGGAACCCCTGGAGGCCCTTCAACTCATGGGGAGCCTTCAGCCAAGAAAAACAGGATGACAAACTTTCTTAGAAGTTTATTCCACCTTATTAATTCCTCAATATACCACCTTCCTAGGGATCATTTTAGTCATTGTATTGTAGGCAAATGGATTTAACACTTTATGGTGGAAACTTGGTTTATCTACAAGGTAATAAAATGATTCACTTTCCATAAACATCATTGTTTTGTTTTGTTGCTAGTCTTTCTGTGTTAGAATCACTTGGGTTATAGGAAAAACTTTTCTAGTCTGGTACACAGGTCCCTCCTCTAAACTTCACTGAGGAAAATCATTCTTCCTCTGAAATCTCCACTCAGAAGAGCATAATTTTTCTTCCAGATTCACAAAAGGCTGTGCATTCTAGAATCTAATAGCGGTGGCCTTCTGGGGTCTCACTGTGGGTACATTGTTTTACCTTCTAGTCTGAAAGGCCAGAGACGTGTGAGATCTGCCGGTATGGAGAAGACCTCTTTGGCTGTGATACCTGTTCAAGATTCTTTCATGGGTACTGTCACCTCCCGCCTGTGCAGACTGAGAGGTTTGTGAGATGCAGCCCCCTGTCTCCTTTAGGGGACCCTTCCTCCTGCCATGCACAGTCCCCATGTGGGGTTCCTCCTTGTGTCCTGATCGGGACACGGTAGGGACAGAGGTATGGGTTCCAACGGTATGATCCCAGGAGCTGTTGGAAGATACTGGCAGCAGAGGCCGAATGTTTTCTCCTCTCTCTTCTGGGAGGCTGAGGCCAGTCGCTGGGCCCTTTGCTGACAAAATGCTGCTGTCCATTCCAGAGCTTTCTAAGCATGGACTCTTGGTCACAGCAGTGGAAGCCAGCTGTTTGCGTTCTGTGCTTATTCAGAAAAGTCAAGAAACATGAACTTTTTGCCATGTTCTCAATTGGTTGATTGAGAGGCTAGGCCCCTAGGGGTTAAGGTCCAGTCTCTAGCACTCAGGCACAGTAGGCAGGACTCCTTGTGCTCCCAGCAGCTCAGGTGGGCTCAAGGAGAGCCCACCGCTCATCTTGACATCTCTGCCTACTGTCTCCCAGTTGGTACCCTTGATGAAAGGAAGGTCATTGTCTCAGACCCTACATGGGGGACCTGGAGACTCTGGGGAATGTCCCCTTCATTCTCAGTCTGTGTCCATCAGCCATTCCTGAAAGGAGAACAGTGGCAGCCATAGGAACGGTGGCTGTTTCTGAGACTTTGCCTTACTCACTTATCCCAGACCTCTCAGGAGACCGTGGAGTTGCACTTTCTGCAGGATAAAGGAGTCTTCAGGAAGTCAGCAATGTCATGGGGAAACTGAGGTCCTGGCAAGGCTAATGGGGCCTGAGGAGCAACTGGTGAGTTGAATTTGACCCCAGACTTCATTTTTCCCACTCACATGTGAGAAGTCAAACAGTCAAAGGCTGAGGGGAAGAGCACCAAAAGCTGCCTGCATTTCTTACCAGGTCTCAACCATGTTGAAGTCTCACTAGGACTTACAGAAAAAAATAGCTCTGGAATTCATGTCTGATTCCCAGATCTCTACCTGTTTGAGGAAATTGATGGAAAACTAGTGTAGCCATGCCTCTGCCTGGTCATACATATGGTGCCACTCACTCTAAGTTACTTTTCATTCAAATCCTCCTTCTCTTGCAGAAATGTGAGTTCCTCCTCTTGGCGGTCTACTGCCATTCAGACAATATCTCTTTTGAGCAAATGCAACAAGATAAGTATGTAAGTAATAATAACAAACCATGATTACAGGTCACCATGATATGACCTGACCTTGGCATGTGCTCTTGTGGGATCTGTGACCTGAAACCCATGGGAGTGAGAGCACGAGCTGCTGTTATCATGGCCTTGCATTTTGGCTGGATTTTCCAGGAATGCACAGAAGGCACACATTGCACTGTATCAGAAATTCTCTCGTTATTTATTTTTCACCAGAGTGTGGAGACTTATCGATGCATGGATAATTTTATGATGCTGAATAAAATAAAGAAGAATCTAAGTGAGCAGTGTTACCCCAACGTGGAGAGCTTTATGAGTGAAATGCGCCTCATCTTTCAGAATCACAGGGCATTTAATAAAGTAAGTGTCTCTCCCACTTCCATTTCCTTTATTTCTCCATTAAGTTGCTCTGCCCTCATTTTTTAAAATATATCTTATTGATTATGCTATTACAGTTGTCCCATTTCTCCCCCATCATTCCCCTCCACCCTGCACACCCCCTCCCATCCACATTCCCCCCTTTAGTTCATGTCCATGTTGCATAAGTTCTTTAGCTTCTACTTTTCCCACACTATTCTTGTCTTCCCCCTATTTTCTACCTACCATCTATGCTACTTATTCTCTGTACCTTTTCCCCCTCTCCTCCTTCCACTCCCCTGTTGCTAAGCCTCCATGTGATCTCCATTTCTGTGTTCCTGCTCCTGGTTTAGTTGTTTGCTTAGTTTGCTTTTGTTTTAGGTGTGGTTGTTAATATCTGTGAGATTGCTGTCTTTTTACTGTCCTATTTTTTATCTTCTTTTTCTTAGATAAGTCCCTTTAACATTTCATATAATAAGGGCTTGTTGATGATGAACTCCTTTAACTTGACCTTATCTGAGAAGCACTTTATCTTCCCTTCCATTCTAAATGACAGCTTTGCTGGATAGAGCAATCTTGGATGTAGGTCCTTGATTTTCATGACTTGGAATACTTCTTTCCAGCCCCTTCTTCCCTGGAAGGTCTCTTTTGAGAAATCAGCTGGCAGTCTGATGGGAACTCCTTTGTAGGTGACTGTGCCCTTATCCCTTGCTGCTTCTAGAATTCTCTCCTTCATTTGAATCTTGGCTAATGTAATTCTGATGTGCCTTGGTGTGTTCCTCCTTGGGTCCACCTTCTTTGGGACTCTCTAAGTTTCCTGGACTTCCCGGAAGTCTATTTCCTTTGCCATACTGGGGAAGGTCTCCTTTGTTATTTGTTCAAATAAGTTTTCCACTTGTTGCTCTTCCTCTTCCCCTTCTGGTACCCGTATAATTCAGATGATGGGACATTTAAAGATGTTCTGGAGGTTCCTAAGCCTCTCCTCATTTTTTTGAATCCTTGTTTCTTCATTGTTTTCTGTTTGGTTGTTTCTTTCTTCCTTCTGGTCCACTCCATTGATTTGAGTCCCAGGTTTCTTCCCATCACATTGGTTCCCTGTGCGTTTTCCTTCATTTCACTTATTGTAGCTTTCATTTGTTCATCTAATCTGCAACCAAAATCAATGAATTCTGTGAGCATCCTGATCACCAGGGCTTTGAACTGTGCATCTGATAGGTTGGCTAACTCTTGGTTGCTTAGATGAATTACCTCTGGGGCTTTGATCTGTTCTCCTGTTTGAGCCATTTGGGTTTTTGTTTGTTTGTTTTTTTGGTCTGGTTGCAGCTGTTATGTAGCGAGAGGTGGAGTCTTAAGTGTTCCCCAGGGTGGGGCAGCCCAGTTGCTGGGTTTTGATGCTGTATGTGGGGGCAGGGTTTGAGAGGGAGCAATGGTGCTTGCTCCTCTCTCTCTTGGATTCCAGTCCCTTCTGCTGCTTCCCCTAAGCAAATTGGGCCCTTCTGGTGCTGATTTCCATATGGGTGGGCTTGTGTATGTTCTAAGACCCTGTGGGTCTCTCCAGCAAACTCTCCTGTGAGGCTGGGAGTCTCTCCCGGCATCCCAACTCCCACAAGTGTTTTCAATCGGTGTTTTTAGGTTTTATTTCTTGGTGCTGGGGTCCTGGGTTGGGAGTTCTGTCTCGCTCCCTGTTTTCGCCTGGATTATTTGTGCGTGAATGTCGGACCGCCTGGTTAGCCAGCCACCTTGCTTGGCCTCACTGGGTCTGCCCGTTGCCACCCAGTGCCCAGGGTCCACTAACCACCACCTGTGCACTTGGGATCTGCCAGCCACTGCCTGCAGATGCAGGTCCACCAACCTCCACTTTTTCCTGCCATTACTCTGCCCCTCTTACCAGTCTGGATGGATGGTTTTCAGACTTCTGTACAGTTCAATTTTCTATCAGTTCTGGTTGTTTTCTTGTTTCTAAATCTTTGTTGTCCTTATTTTGGTTGTGTGAGGACGTATGGTGTGTCCACCTATTCCTCCATCTTGGCCAGGCTCTGCTCTCTTTTTTTGGTGTATGGAGTTTTACAGTTTATCTCACCCTATAAAAAGCCTATACAAGCAAGACTTCTAAAAGTGAGTGACTTAAAATTCAAGATAGAGCATAGCAGTGAGTCCCTCGGTGTCCCCGCAACCAAAATTTCAGACCCCTGAGAGCTCGTTCCTCTTTTCAAAGGCAAGAGGTGCCAACTGAGAACAGTGTGTCTTCCCTGTTCTGAACAAAGTGAGAAGAGAATTGTGTCCTAAAGTCATATTACCCTTCTTATCATCCCCCAAATATTATTAATCCAACTTCTCCCAAATTTCAGACTCCAGGTTGCTTGGTATGTAAATGACCCATATAGTTAACAGGAGTCACCAGAGAGAGATACGAGTGACAATTTGAAAGAAATATCACTGATTGTACTCAGACATCTGGAATATTTTATGGTTACAAAGACTTTAGATTACTTTTTAGATTATCAATAAAGTAAAGAACCCAAACCAAATGAATAAGAGTCCCCAAGCATGGTAACGATTTTCCATTTTTGCCTAGTTAATAGTAAATAATTGTTCACTTAGGACACAGAAAATACTCTTAGCTACATGAGTGGTTAATGTAATTTTAGTGTTTTAGGCAAGAGTTGCGATCATTCCAAATCACAAAGTGTCAAATGACAGTGATAATAAAGTCATTATTTTTGTCATTTTTTTCAGGATCATGCCTTGTACTTAATGGGAATTAACCTGGAGGCGGAATTTGAGCAGAATTTTAAGAAAGTGTTTGCTATTCAGGAAACAAAACAAGAACACATAGACAACAAACTTAAATTAGAAGACAATATATGAACAAAATTAGTAGTTCAACAAAGAAAAAGAAACTATCAAAAAGACAAAGAGACACCCTAAATCCAAAGCAGACAATGACTATACTGAAGAATTGAATTAGAAACTTCGACATTAAACTCAGTTAAGCAGAAGAAAGAATCAGTGAGTGAGAAGATAGGTTATTTGAAATCATCCAGCCAGGGGAGCAAAGGGGAATGAAAAAGAGTGAAGAACACCCACAAGACTTAGGAGACATTTTCAAGGAAAACGTATATGTATCATGGTACTCCTAGAAGGCAAAATGAAAAAGAAAGAAACAAAACGTCTATTTAAAGCAGTGTTGATTGAAAACTTTCTAATTTGGGGAGAGAAATGGTCATTTATATTCCTAGAGTCCAAAAGCCTACATAGGTAGAACTTTATTTTTTTAATTTTTAAATTTTGTTCATTTACAGTTGCTCCCATGTTTCCTCCATTACCCTCCTCTGCCCTACCATTTAAATGGGCTATACCAACAAACTTTATAACTAAATTGTCAAATTTAAAGACAAA
>PVKU01015652.1:0-17503 GCA_004027475.1 Anoura caudifer | reverse complement strand
TTCTTGTGTTGGATATTAATTGACTATAAAGATGTGGGTTTATTTGTGGGCTTTCTATTCTGTTCTATTGATCTGTGTCTGTTTTTAGGCTAGTTCCACACTGTTTTGATTAGTATGCTCTTGTAGTATAGCTTAATATTAGGTAGTGTGATTCCTCCAACTTTGTTCTTCTTTCTCAGGAATTCTGTTGCTATATGGGGCCTTTTGTGGTTCCATGTAAACTTTTGAAATATTTGTTCCAGTTCTGTGAATTATGTCTTTGGAATCTTGATAGAAATTGTGTTGAGTTTATAGACTGCTTTGGGTGCTATGGGCACTTTAATGATGTTAATTCTTCCTATCCATGAACATGGTAAGTGCTTCCACATATTTGTGTCTTCTTCAATTTCTTTCTTCAGTGTCTTATATGTTTCCAAGAATAAGTCTTTTATATCTTGTTAGGTTTATTCCTACGTATTTTATTCTTGTAGCAATTGTGAATGGGATTCTTTTCTTTTTTTTAATAAATTATTTATTTATTTTTAAAACATTTTATTTATTTCTCTTTAGAGGGGAGGGGAAGGGAAAGAGAGAGGGAGAGAGGGAGAGAAACATCAATGTATGGTTGCCTCTCGTGCATCCCCTGCTGGGAACTGGCCTGCAGCCCAGGCATGTGCCCTGACTGGGAATCGAACCGCGATCCCTTGGTTCACAGGTCCGTGCTCAATCCACTGAGCTGTACCAGCCAGAGTGGATTCTTTTCTTAATTTCCCTTTCTGTTAGTTCATTATTGGCATATAAAAATGCAACTGATTTTTGGGTATTGATTTTGTATCCTACTACTTTACTGAATTCATTGATAACTTCTAGTAGTTTCTTGGTGGAATCTTTGACATTCTCTCGGTACAGTATCATGTCATCTGCAAATAATGACAATTTTACTTCTTTTCCAATTTGGATGCCTTTCTTCTTCTTTTTGTCTCACTGCTGTGGCTAGGACTTCCAGCACTATGTTGAATAAGAAAGGTGAAAGTGGGCACCCCTGTCTTATTCCTGATCTGAAGGGGAACACTTGTAGTTTTTGCCCATTGAGTATGATGCTGGCAGTGGGTTTGTCAAATATGGCCCTTATTGTGTAGGTATGTTCCCTCTAATCCCGCTTTGATGAGCGTTTTTACCATGAGCGTTTTTACTGGATTTTATCAAATGCCTTTTCTGTATTTATTGATATGATCATATGTTTTTTATCCTTCACTTTGTTTATGTGATGAATCACGTTTATTGATTTTTGAATATTGTACTAGCCTAGCATTTCCAGAATAAACCCCACTTGATCACGATGTGTGATCTTTTTGATGCATTGATGTATTTTGTTTGCTAATATTTTGTTCAGAATTTTAGAGTCTATGTTCATTGGAGATATTGACCTATAATTTTCTTTCTTTGTCGTGTCTTTGTCTGATTTTGGAGTTAGGATAATGCTGGCCTTGTAAAATGAATTTGGGAGCCTTCCCGCCTCTTGAATTTTATGAAATAGTTTGAGAAGCAGAGGTGTTAGTTCTTATCAGAATATTTGGTAAGATTCCCCCGTGAAGCCATCTGGTCCAGGGCTTTTGTTTTTTGGGAATTTTGTGATTGCTGCTTCAATTTCACTAGATGTGATCTGTTTATTCAGATTCTCTGATTCTTCCTGATTTCCTGATTGAGTTTTGGAAGACTGTATGTTTCTAGGAATATATCCATTTCATCCAGGTTGTCCAGTTTGTTGGCATCTAGTTTTTTAATAATATTTTTGTACTGTCCTTTGTATTTTTTTTGGTGTCAGTTGTTATTTCTCCTATTTTATTTCTGATTTTATTTATTTGGGTCCTTTATTTATTTTCTTGGTCAGTCTGGTTAAGAGTTTGCCAATCTTTTTTTATCTTTTCAAAGACAAATCTCACTTGATGGTGGTATGATCTTGGATTCATTGATCTTTTGTATCATTTTTTAAGACTCTATTTTGTTTATTGCTGCTCTGATCTTTATTTATTTCCTTCCTTCTACTTACCTTGGGCTTTGTCTGTTGTTGTTCTGTTGTTGTTTTTCAAGCTCCTTTAAGTGTAAAGTTAGATTATTTGAGCTTCTTCTTCTTCTTTTTGAGATAGGCCTATAACAATATAAGCCTATCTATGAATTTCCCTCTTAAAATTGCTTTCCCAGTGTCCCACAGGTTTTGGATTGCTGTATACTCATTTTCATTTGCTTCAAACTAAAAAGTTTTTGCTCATCAAAGGAAATTATTAACAAAATAAAAAGACAATCCACAGAATGGGAAAGCATATTTGCTTATCCATGTGATAAAGGGTTAATATCCAAAACTTATAAACAGCTTAGAAAGCTCAACACCAAAAAACCCCCAAACAACCCAATTAAACAATGGGCAAAGGACCTTAATAGACACTTCTCCAAAGAGGACATACAGATGGCCAACAGACATATGAAAAGATGCTCAACACCACCAGTCCTCAGAGAAATTGCAAATTAAAACCACAGTGAGATATCATCCCACACCTGTCAGAATGGCCATCATCAATAAATCAATAAACAACAAATGTTGATGAGGATGTGGAGCAATGGGGACCCTTTTGCACTGTTGGTGGGAATGCAGACTGGTGCAGGCACTTTGGAAAGCAGTGTGGAGATACCTCAAAAAATTAAAAATGGATCTGCCTTTTGACCCAGTGATCCCACTTCTGGGAATAGATCTGAAGGAACCCAAAACACCCAATCGGAAGAACATAAGCACCCCTAAATTCATTGCAGCGTTACCTACAATCACCAAGATATGGAAGTAACCCAAGTGTCCATCAGCAGATGCATGCATGAAACAACTACAGGACATTGACATGATAGAATACTGCTGGGTTGTGAAAGAAGAAGAAAGTTTTACTGTTTGTAGCTGTCTGGATGGATCTGGAGCACATTGTGCTAAGTGAAATAAGCCAGTCAGAGAAAGACAGATACCATATGATTTCACTCATGTGTGGAATCTAATGAATAAACTGAACTAACAAGGAAAACAGAGACAGGCTCATAGATGGAGAGCAGGATGACAGCTAATTAGGGGTTGGGAGGTTGGGGGGTGGAGGGATTGAGCAAAAAGGAAAAGGACTCACGGACATGGATGACAGTGTGGTGATTGCTGGGGGGGGTGGTGTAGAAGGGAACTAAATAGTAATGGAAAAAATACAATAGTAAATTGAAAAAAAAATGGCTGTGATTGAACTACTTTGCCATGTTGAACTATCGAGTCCTCTATTCCTAAAATTCTTTGGCATGACATTCTTTTCCTTCTTGCTGCTCTCTCTCCTCTGAAAGCTGTCCTTCTTAGATGTTGGTGCTGCTCAGGTATTTTTGATTCTATTCGCACTACATTTTCTTGTGTATATTTCTTATCGCTGATGTAACAAACTACCATAAACTTACCGGCTTAAAACAACAAAGTTCTCTTCTTTAGACTTTCGGTGGTCAGATGTCCAAGATCTGTTTCAATGGACTGACTCTAAAGTCGAAGCGTCACAGAAGCTGGAGGTGATGAGGGAGGATGTTTCTTGTGTCTTCCAACCTTGAGGAGCTACTTCCATTGATGGCCTTTGGCCTCTTTTTCCATCTTCAACGTACATCACTCAAATCTTTAACCCTGTCGTCACCTTCTCCTTCAACTTGGATTCCTCCTACATCCTTCTTACAAGGACCCTGTGATGACCGTATTAAGGTTACCCAGATAATCCTTATCTTAATTTTCTTAATTTAATCACATTTACCAATGCGCTTTTACCGCATTTGGTAACCTAGTTATACATTCCAGGGGTCGGAACGTGAAGATCGTTATTCAGCCCATCACCCTCTTATGACACTCATTCGTTATTAAGGTTTTGATTAAAACCTAAATGCTAATGGTTTCCATACCTGCATCTTTTACCCAGCTTTCTCTCCTGCATTCTAGATCCATGTGCTTAAATGCTTGCTAGGCATTTCCTTCTGGATCTGTCTAAAGTGCAGTTGTAAGACATGGATCTCATCATCTTCACCATACCATTTTCTCTTCCTGTGTTCTCCATATTAGTTATTGTTCTCCATGATTGGAACATGGGGTCATTCTTAAAACTCTGACCCCTCTCCCAGTTCCTGTACTAAATCAATCCCCCTGTCCTTCTAAATTAATTCCCATATACTTATCCAATCTTTCCCCTCAATTGTATCTGTGTTTAAATTTTCAGTGTCTTCTTTCACAAAGTGGATGGTAGTATGTAGTTCTTGTAAGCCTATCACACCAGCTTTATAGATGAAATTGAAGCGCAGGGGGCTCAGGACCTTGTGCAACATGGTGAGAGAGTTGGGAACACACCGGATCCAGCGTGTTCCACTGCTCCAGTTAAACTCCTTCTGTCTTTTCTGCGCTCCTCAAATGGCCTCTTAACTATTTTCCTTGATAACAGGTTTGGCTCTTCAAGTCTACTCTTCCCGTAGTTGCGCAATCTTTCTAATATGTGTATACGACTCCTCGATGAGACATACAAGTCCGACTGTGATCGAGGACCAGTGTACCTTTTATATCATATTCTGTTGAGGCAGGTTTAACCTTATCCTCTAGCAACTTTGAACTCATTGTATTTCTTGGGGTTCTTACCTTAGTTTTTTTTTTAATTTTAATTTTGTGCCTTTACTATGCCTGACCCACTGCCTAGGAGGTTGTACTTTTAATTCCTCTGTCTTCAAAGCCCTATTCATTCTTTAAAACACCTTAGACATCTTCACCTCTAAGAAGGTAATTTAAACTTGATTTTTTTAACCCTATTTCTGGATCTTTGAAAAGAAAGACTACATTTTATGCTCATCTTTCTTTACAATAGTAAAGACAGTGCCAAACACAAAATATTACTCAACAAATGCTTGTTAAATGAAGGAATGAATTAACGTATATGTTGATTTTATATTTTTCAATAAAATCAAACATGCTTTGTGTCTTCCTCATGAAGCCATCATCCCTAAGTCTTTAGACAATAATCATAGTACAGGCAATTACCATGCTGAAGAAAAGAAAATGAATTCTATTTTTGATATGGATTCCTACTTTAATAAAAATTGCTTTTTTGCAAAATAATAAAATAAAATCATAAAGTTAATATTTAATACAAAGAAGAATGCTTCCGTTACCCTTAAGAAAGTATGTTCCCTGTTTTAAACAAGTAAATTGAAGGTATAATGAAGAGACTATGTAAAGAACCTTTATTCATATATAAATTCCTCATAACTAATGATAGAATTAAAATCTCTCATTGTTTGTGTATGTATCAATTCAAGCATGAAAGTACCAATAATTTGTTCCAACTTGTCAATTTACTCAACAGATATAGGTCTACTTTGTATCTCCTAAACTGGATAGCAATTACTGTGAATGAATGCATAGCTTTGCTTTAGAACATTGGATCTTGCCATAACCTAACATCACCTTGTTATTTATTGCTGTATTGCAGTGAATTTGAGTGACAATACAGCTTTGCCAATATTTGCCAAACATTTGCTCATGTTTACTTAATCCCCAAATGTATAAATAATATTATAATCTATTTTATACATTTACACTATTTTTTAACAAATACCTCTTTTTGTTTTTATTTTTACTTTACTTTTTTAAAATTGTTGTTCAAGTATGGTTGTCTCTGTTTTCCCCCAAGCACTCCCCCCTGCCCCACCCATGATACTTTCTCCCTTTGGCTTTGTCCATGGGTCCTTTCTATATGTTCCTTGATGATCCTTCCTTTTTTTCACGAAGGAGGGATCATCCTTCCTCCCTCCCCTCTGGTTACTCTGAGCTTGTTCTTTATGTCAATGTCTCTGGTTATATTTTGCTTGCTTGTTTTGTTGATTAGGTTCCACCTATAGGTGAGATTATATGGTATTTGTCTTTCACCACACTTACACTATTTTTTAGTGATTAATATTGACTTCCTTTTAAATCTGGCTAGATGTCATAGAAATTACATTATGTCATTTGTATAATAAGAAGGTATTGTTTCTTGCTAATGGAAAACTACCAACAAAAAGCAAATAGCAAAAAAGCAAAGGTATTCATTTTTGAAATAGGACACCAACTAGAGCAGGGAACAACTGAGGAAGAAATTCTGCTAAAATAATTGGAAATAAAGAACATGAAAATCTATGACCTCATAAGCCTGGAGACCATTAATTTTATTATGGCTCATTACATAATTTCCTGAAAATACAAGCATAATACAAACTAAGAGAAATGAAAAAGCAAAGCAAAGAGCTATGGATAGGGAACAAGTCGAATGCTTACCTTTGGTGGCTTTAGTGCTATTTGAGTTTTAAAAATACTTTAGTTATCTTGTTAAAAACATTGGAGGTAATGAATTATATTTGTATGGGGTATTCGCATTTATACCCTAAGTATATTATTTAAACTAATTTCTGAGGAACTTAATCTTGCAAAGGGTGGCTACTCCCTCATTAAAGTGGACAGTGGTTATGGGACATTTAGGACGTGACTCTGGATTTCGAAACCTTTTTCGTTTGTTTTCGCGTACACAAGTAGTGAGCACTCTCGGTTGTGCTACATTTGAACAAAGATCTCACTTGTTAAAATTTCAATAATATATTCATCAGCACTTTCCCCTGAAATGCTCCCTTTCATATTGTGCGCAGTGGATGAACTCATCTAGCCACTGCTTCAGTATTGCTCCTGCCCGGTCGTTTCCAATACTGCGTCTCCACCGCTGTTGAAACGTGTTTGCTCTAGGACCGAATTGATGCCTGACCCCGTGACATCCCCCTACCGTGTGTCCTTAGTTGTCTTTTCGCACAACCCTCTCTCCTTCTCTGTTCTCCTTGCCTCGACTACCTCTTGCACCTGGTGGACAGTGCTTTCAAAGTATATATTTGCTCCGCCAGGAAATTCCTAAGAGGTGATCTTTCCAGTTTGCGTGGGTGAACATTTTATTTTGATGGGTGAAAACCAAAGTTGGCAAGCTCAAAATTTTCTTCTGGTGGAAAAGAGCACTGTCTTAGATTTAATGTCAGAGCACAACGTATTCTGGACGAGTCAATGTGGGATGGTTCTTCTTGACCAGTCCGGTTTAAAATCCTCTTCATGAGCCAATCAAGTCACTGTCTTAGGACACCAAATGAGGAATTTCGGGGTTTGCTTATTAAGTACAAGACACACAACTGACCCTAAGTGGCACTTACTGGAACTCTTTTTTGGTCCCATTAAAAAAAATGGTTTCTGTAGAGCATAGTTTTTCCTCCTATTGATTTATTAATGACTGATGTGCTTTAAAAATTAGCCATTATGGGAAATAAGAAGATGAAATAAGGAAGCGACGAACTGCATTGTCTTGGATTGTATTCTTGAACAATATCGTAGGCATGCACCAAATTTGAATGATATCAAGATGGTGCGTGTGTATGCGTGTAGTGGGAGAGATCATGAACAGGCTACACACGTTAATTTTCATGGCATGCAATGGTTTTCCTGAACAACTGAGGCAGTCTGACCTGTTGGCTCATGTTCTTGGGAAGGATGGATTGCTAGTTGAATAGGTTGCTTTTCTTAATGTGTATAACACTCTCTTCATGTCACTTCCTGGGGCAAAAGTTAACATGATTTTTTCCCCCCATGACTGCCAGGGAAAGTCTATAGGAAAGCTTTTTACAATCTGGTCTTTATTTTCTTATTCGACTTCTCATTATTCCTCCACATGCATTCTCTGATTCAGTTTGGATGACAGACCTAGTAATTCCAAACACAACATACTCTCTTCCTTCTCCATTTCCAATCCATTCATTTCCATCTATTCAAATGTTACTTATTCCTCAAAGACCAGTTAATTAAGGAGAGATCTAAAGTTCATTTTTTCCTTAAAATGTCATAATACTTAATTTCCGTATGACAGTTGGTTGGTACTCTTTTGTATGGCTATTTAACATCTAACATTACTTAACTTTTTCTTGTGTTTATTAGAGTGTAAATTCTCCAAAGTCCAGGACCATGTCTTATCTTTGGAATGTGCACTGTGGTTGGTTTAACGTCAAACCTTCTGTTCCTCACCTATGTGTTGAGACGAATGGATGCAGATGAATCAAAGCAGCCGTGATGAGTATGTGTAACTGGATTAACTAACGCAAATCTGTTCTTACTGCCTAAGAAAATGGCTCAAATGACATTTTCTACACATGATAAGCGAGCCTTTTCTTTTCCTCCCCAAGGGAGAGTCTTTCTTGGAGAAAGCGCTGGAAAACGAAGCCGCAAAGTGAGACCGACGGTGTGGCGAGCTCCGCCCGGGCTTCACCATGTACCCTTCGCCAGTGCACAGGTGCACAGGTGCCTCGGTCTGTGGGTGCCTTTGCTTCTCCACCAGCAAAACGTATCAAAGCACCTTCTTTTCCCTGCTTGCAAGTAGAAATTATAGGGAATAATGAGCTCCACTCTTGTTCTTCTCAAACAAAGAATAGTTATTATCAAGGTTTCAAGGTCAGTTTGAAAAGGTAAAAAATATTTCATGAGGGAACATTGCCCTGCTAAACCATTACTATATACAGCCACTGGCAAAAAGATTATATGTATAAGAAATGTCAGCAGCAAATATTTTGTATCTTTCTGAATTATTTTGTTTCTTATTATATAGTCAGAGCTTCGCTGGCAGATAATTAGTTGAAACATGACACATTTTTAAAATACAGAAAAATGCTCTACACACTAATCACACTTTAGGTAACACTCTGTGCACAACTTTATTATAACAAAATGACAGTAAGATGCATAATTCTCGTTTTACACTGGTGCGCCCTTATTGTCCATCTGCTCATTTAGAGTCTGTACTCCGGATACAAGACAAGCTTTGCTGAGAACTTGGGAAAAGGCTGTGCAAGCAGAATCACAGTTCTCACACCCTGCACCGATGAGTGCTGGGGTGCTGTAGCGATCCCACAGTGGTGGGCAGGGATGGCTCACAAATTTGGGGGGGGGATGCAGAAATACCGAGCATCTGCTGAAAACCGGGAAGCTCTTAGCTTCGTGTAGTTCATAGTTTTAATATTGGATTGCGCTACGTGTTCAATTGCTGCATGCATTTTTGAAGGTGAGCTTTGGGAAGCTGTTACAATAAAAACCAAGAACTGCAGGAAGATCAACGTGGAGGAGAAAGTGAGGATGGTTATGTCTAATTTCATCCCAAGGTTCGAGAAGGTGTGCAGCGCCCAGCTGAATGAATGAGTTAAAATAATTAAATAATTTCAGTGCTTGAAGCATGAAATGAAATATTATTTTTTGTACTTTACATGTATTTTCAAATGCTACTAAACTGTGAGAACATACGTGAATATTAAATTGTGTGGGTGCAACTACTTTATAAATGGAATTGATGGGCGTTTCTTTGGTTCGGGGGGCTGTTAAAAAGCTACTTAGAAAACCTAAAAACCGAGAACATTGGGGGATTTTCTTCTCTGGGATAGAAGTACAAAGGCGTGGTTGAATCAGGCGGACTCATGGACAGTTTACAGCGGCGTAACCTGGAGGGGAACACAGTCGCTTGGGGGGTCTTGGTGTGGAGGACTTGGGCTTTGGGGTGACTGTCTGCACAGTTCCATGCTGCTCATTTGGAAACAAGGGGCCCCCGACTTCTGTAGCCCTAATAAGGTCCTACGCGAGCTATATAAATGGAACGTTTTTCTTTTAGTTCGCTGCGTTGGTACAGATGCCCATCCATTTTTTTTTTTTTTTTTGTACACGAAAAGAAGAATTAATGACCATTTAGCTCACAATAAGGAGAACTGAAGAAAATGAGTAAACATATATTTTACTCGAAAAGTTTCACATCTTTTCATAAAGAAATGCTTCAGAATTATTTTAAAATAAACTTGTTTTTCTGGGGGAGGGTGTCTTGAACTAGTCTATTTATTGCTGAGGTCACACATTTCAATATCCACTTTGAAAATGTTTCCATAAATGATTACAGCATAAGTGTAAATTAAAATTTGTTTTTTAAATTATTTATTTAATTTTTTTTTTTTTTTTTTTAGAGAGAGGGGAAGGAGAAGGAGAGGGAGAGAAATATCCTTGTACGGTTGCCTCTCATGTGGCCCCCACTGGGGACTGGTTGCCTTTTCATGCCCCCCCAACTGAGGACCTGGCCCGCAACCCAGGCACATGCCCTGACTGGGACTCGAACCAGTGACCCTTTGGTTCTCAGCCCACGCTCAATCCACTGAGCTATACCGGCCAGGGCTGTTTTTTAATTTCTTAAAATAGAACAGTGTTCCCATTAATTATTTTGTTGTGATTAGTATCTTGTTCATGTTTATTGTCTGTGTAGTGACAAAGACACAACATTTCATTCTTACTGTTAATACTTTTCAGAATTCTGGTATTAATATTTAAATTGAATTATTTTAAAATAATTAAGCAACAGATTGCATGTTCATGACAACCTGAAAATATTTAAGTAAATGTCTGTTAACATTAACAAGGTTACGTCAAGACACTCATTGGTAATTCATACTCATTATTGTTAGCCGTCAAACAGAGTTATTTGCCGACAGGAAGATATAATTCATTTCTGTAATATAATAAAGCAGACAGAAGAATTAGGTTATGAAAAGACAGGGAGATGGTGAACATGTAACCAAATACAATTGAGCTGAAATTTTTATTTTTTATCCATGTAATTCCGTGGGCCATCTTCATGGCAATTCCGTATAAGGATAAGATTTTAGGCAGCCAGAGAAGGGATTTGCAGGGGAATTGCATCCTCAGAAAAGACAGGGAGGAAAAAGAGATGCTGACCTTGTAATGAGGAAGGGGAAGTATGTCTGAAAGAAAACGGGCAACTCTACAAATAGAAAAATTGTAAGATGTCAGGGATCGGTGATACCCCAAAGGCTTCACACAGCCCTGTCACTTTAGAAGTGAGGGGTCCGTGCCCTGGAGAGGTGAGGCAACTTGCATTTGGTCGCGTGGCTGAGCCGTGAGCCGGGCATCTCAGGCACAGGTCAGCGTGTCAGCGTTCTACAGCGCTGTGTTCCGGGGAGTAATTCCAACGTGTTAATTGTGTGTGCAATATTTACTTGCAAAGCAGTAAGCCACTCACATGGTGACTTTAACCAGTTGATTTGTTTTTCTCTGTGCTTGTAGGACATTTGCAAGAGGCAGGCAGGAAACATGTTTCAGTGGAAATAACAGGCTTAGGACTCAGGACTGGAATTTGGACTAATATTTATCAGTTTCATGACTGTGGGGAAGGTATTTGAAATCTTTGGGCAAGACTTTTCATGTGTAAAACTGGAAAAAAATATGTCCAATTGTGGCATTGCAAAGACTGAATAAAACAGCAATTAAAGAGACCCTGGTCCATACTAGACTCTCAATAAATGTTACTTTCACTTAAATAGATTTGGAAGGTAAAGGTTTGGAGATAATTTGGAAAGCAAAGTTTCTGGGTGGAAAGAAGTGTTTAGGAAAATGATTAAAGGCGACGGTGGACCCCGTGACAAAACACTGCTATTATTAGACATACAAAGACAATACTATGCTGTACAAAATCGCAGGGAAAGGCACAATAATCTTCCTATGTAATCTGCCCTCACGAACTTAAAAAGAAACGCAACTTTAAAAATGCGTGTAGGGGGCTAATGATGCTGAAGACAAAAAGGCTGGGAATTGTAGGTGGCATTGACTTACAGGGTCTCTCCTCACAGGTGGGTGGACTTCAGCCACGCATGCCTGCCTAGGAGGGCAAAGCCACGTAGAGCCACGTAAAGCCAGGTAAGGAGGAGAGGCAGCAAAAGACACTGACTGACTGCTCTCCCTCTCTCTTGCTTTCTTGGGAACGGTGGCATCAAAGCAAGGTAGTCGCCCACCAATTTACAAGTAGTTTTATCCTACAAAGTCTGCCGGGTGTTGCATTAATTTCATGGCTTTTTCTCTACGTCCACCATGCCCCCGCCCAATTCTTGTTTTAACTAACAGGTCCCCAGTCTTTTCAGGATGGTTTTGTGATGACATGTAACCAGAGAATGATGAGTTACACTGTCCTCCATGTTTCCCTTTATATAGGAACAAAGTAGTCGATTCTTGTTATTTTTAAAGATTTTACTTATTTTTAGAGGCAGCAGACAGGAAGGAGAAAAGAGAGGGAGGGAAATTCGGATCATTTGCCTCTGGCGTGTCCCTAACCAGGGACCTGGCTGGCGTGTGTCCTGACCAGGGATGGAATCGGCGACCTTTTGGTTTGCAGGATGATGCTCAGCTCACTGAGCCACACCATCCAGGGTGATTGATACTTCTCATTTTGATTATCTTCCTTAATGTTTGTTTTACTCATAAAATTATGCAAGAATATAAAGCACCGCATATCCACCTTTATTTATGCACAGTATTTCACTGAGAAAGTATGCTTTTCCTCTTTTAATAAGAAAGCATGAGAAGGTGGGAGGCGTAGAAAGATCTCATTTAGGCAACATGTGAGTAGGATTAACCTACAGGTGAGGAGTAGGTACATGTGTGCAATTTTCTAGGTTAGGGATCTAGAAAAACTTGCCCTAGTTAGGGATTCACCAGCTACTCTATTTCTTTAGAGAAACCGCTTTCATTTTACATGCACAGTTCCTGTGATTTGCCAGGTGTGTGTACCGATCGACCATAGGGAGAGATTTCCTCAGACTCATGACACCAGGTGAGGCCTCTGCTCCAGGGGATGGGATGCTGGCTGACCCAGGTGCTGCAGGCTCTGTTGCTGGAGACTTAGATGGATGAAAAAACAGGTTAGGAAAACGCGTGGAGCTCTGGATTGCAAAGAATTTGGGAAGTGAGCACTGATTTTATTTTTTTATTTTTAATCCTCACCTGAGGATATGTTTTTTATTGATTCTAGATAGGGGGTTGTGGAGGAAGGAGGAAAGAAAAGAAACAAAGGAAATAAGTAAATAAGTGAGTAAGTAAGTAAATAAATAAATGTCGGTGTGCTGGGAATCAAACCTACGACCTTTTGGTGTATGGGATGATGCTCCAACCAACCGAGTCACCTGGCCAGGGCGTGAGGACTAATATTAGTTTTTCACTTGAATTTGGCAGAGGTGAATTTTCCTTAAGTACTTCTCTGGGAAGAATGAAAATCAAATTAAATGAGGCAAAGCAAGTGAAAGGAATTTATAAATAGCAATGCTGTGTATGAAGGTAAGGCATACATAATAACAAGAGTTGTTTTACGTTTAAAGAAGAAACACTCCCCACTTTTATTAAGGTGGAGAAAGTGCTTTCTTAGGGAGCCCTTCCTGATAATGCTTTATCAGTCGGAGGTGAGTCCTCAGGCACCCTCACTACCTGCAAAAACAATTCAAGTACATTCCTCCACTTTCCTTTGCAATTGGAGACTGGTCCTTAAGGAATTTATTGAAGCGCAATACCTACAGCAGAACCGGATTTGTGGGCACGCACAGCTAAGTCCCTTCTGCTAACATATGGGCAGAAGAAACTCTTCATTTTCCTAAAGTGCTTGGATTCCTTTCACGAGCCCTACGTCTTTAAACTTGTTTTCATGGAGAATAGGTTATTCCTATTGTCTTCCTTTCAAAAATGTCAGTTCAAGTATAGAACGTAGCGCTCTTCATTGAGAGCCTTTGAACCCGGTTCTTGAGCAGAAATACAAAGGAAACCAACCCTTGAAAGTAATGAAGATGATGGACTGTCTAGGTCCAGGCCTTCGTTTGTTTATAGTTGAAAAGTCAGTGGGAAAATAATGATCCAAGGCAGGCTAATGCACGTGGAAAACAGCAAGACCAGTTCGGTTGCTTAGATTCCGTAAAGAGTCTTTGACTCCAATGGTTCACACGAAGCGACCATGTCCGTTGGGGTTCAGAGTTCTTTCTGGCCAGAAACGTCCGGTGTAAACAGGAAGGTTCTCTGAGGACTCTTGCAAATCTCAGAAACAAACTGTACTCATCGCTTCACATGCAGAGTCATTTTGACTTGTCGACAAGAGTTGGAATGATTAGTAAAAGTTTGGGTTTTCACTTTGATGCAGAGGTTATGTACCATTACCACAAAAGGACCTTCGTGTGTGTGTGTGTGTGTGTGTGTGTGTGTGTGTGTGTGTGTGTATCAGCAGTTTTCTTAAAAGACTGTGAAGGGCCCACTGCTATTTAGCATCCTTACTAGAAGCTGTAAAATTGCACGACTATAAAAAACTTGACATTCATCCTCCCTAAAGACACCAACTAAGAATTCCAACTTATGCTGCGATCGGAACTAGCACAGCAAGAATATTAGACAGGTTCCCCGAAGTTGGAATAATGTCGTTTTCAAAGAAACTATCCACTGAATTTCAGAAACAAGGCCAGTGAAACTTTTAGCAGAACTGACGACTGCTCTTCATGATAAAAAGTACAACGATTGTGTCTAATTTCCAGTGGGAGCAGATGCACACAGGACTGAGGGGCCCGATGGTGAGATCGGCAGCAGATAACTACACCACCAAAATAATGACAACAATTTTTTCAAAGCGTTCTGAATTTCCTCTGCTAAGAAGAGAACCTGCAGTTAGCCACTTACTCAGTAGGCTGAGAAAGAATTTAAAGTGGAAGGGTCTCATTCAAGCGAGAGCTTACATTTTTGACATCTTCAATGCCTATTTAAAACCTGAGAACCGGGCATGTCTCTGAATCAATTTGAGTGGATTCCCGCCCCACCTCCTCCGGAATCTAACAGGAAATATCAAACAGTATTTATATTTATTTGGGCCCTCATAAACTCATTGCCAAGATTTAGAGTTAAAAGCAAATTGTGGTTGGAGTGAGAGCACAAGTTTGTGGTTTGCTGTTGTTGTTTTGATTTGGATTTTTTGTTTGTTTTCTTAAATAAACACAACCCACCAACCCATCTGCCTTCACCTTGGAAGGACCAGTCCTTAAACAAACGAAACAAACAAAACAAAACAAAAACAAAACAAGAACGCTTTGGCCTCAGCATCATCAGGGAGCTAAAGCCAGAGCCCCTGAACTTTTCTTTCCTGGGAAGGGAAAGGTGGTCAGGGTGCTCCTTGGCTGCCCAGGGACGCACAGAGTGGAATCCTCTTTTCCACGACACTCTTATTTGCCCCTTCTTCCCACCCCTTCCCCTAAGGTCGGAACAAGTCTGAGGCTTTTCTGGAAGCCAAAGCAAACGCTGTGGGGCCGGGTACTTAAAGCGGCTGCTGGTTTGGCAACGAGGCGACGTTTGCAATGAGGCAGCTCCGTCGCGAACTCTCAGCGAGAGCTTTGCTCACCGTGCAGCGATTTTGTTCTTGGGTTTGGAAAACCTTTCTCCCACTCCCCTTAGCTTTCTGGGCAGCAATTGCGGCCAAGCGCAAACACAGTATATGTCGCGCCAAGAGCCTGTAGAACGATGGGATCACTCCCCTGTGTCCCCCCCCCCCCAGCCCGGTCCTAGGTAGCGATGTCTGCAGAACTGTCCCCCCAGCCCCAGCCCGTAACACCGCAAACGCGGCCGCAGGTGGCAAGCGGAGCTGTCCAGCAACCAGAAACGAGTCCGCGGGAGCCAGGGACCCCGCACGCCCAGCAAGGCTGATGCCCGAGCAGCCGCCGTCCTCATTCAGGGCCGCCCGGCTCCTCATCCCTTGTAAGCGTCTCCCCTGGAATGCGCGGGCCGGACAGGTCGGCCTTTCTCCAAGCTGCAGAACTTCCCAAATAAACTCACAGGAAGGCGCAAAAAGGACAGATACGGACCCTGCCCGCCTCCCACCCCCTTCGCGCTTCCAGGCTTCGGCCCGGAGGATCTCCTCCTTCCCTGCGCCCGCGGGGCTGTCTGCTCCCCAGCAGCCTCTTCTGCGGGCGAGAGGGGTGCGGCGCTTGGGGTGAAGGCCTTTCGGTCGGATCTGAGCTATGGTGCACCCCTTCTCCGAGCAGGAGAGGGTGGGAGCGCGGAGGGCGCGCAGAGGACGGCACCGAAGTGTCCTCATTGCTCCTGAAACGTGGCGACAGGCGAGGCAGAGACTCCCAATGAGTGTGATGGTGACACGTGACACAGGCGGAGGGAGAGCGCGGGGCGGGGGGGAGTGTGGATAAAGGCCGGCGGAGGGAGGCGCGCTGCTACCAAGAGGGGCGGGAGGGGAGAGGCAGCGCGGGGAGCCCGGCGCGCGGGCGGTGCGAGCCTCTGCCTCCCCGGCCGCGCGGGCCGCAGCCCTCTCCGCTGCGCCGCCCGCGGTCCCCCACTCGGAGCGTCTCCCCGCGAGCCCGCGCGTGTCGCACGGCGCTGCGCTGAGGCGGGCGCTGAGGCGGCGCCACGCCAGCAGCAGCGGCAGCAGCAGCAGCAGCAGCAGCGGCGGAGGCAGCAGCGGCGGAGGCAGCAGCCGCGGAGGCAGCAGCCGGCCCCCTGCCCAGCCCAGCCCCGCGCTGCCGCCGAGCCCGGGCCCCCCGGGGCGGCGGCGCGCGAGTTCCCGCCATGAGCCGCGGGCCCCGCGGTTCCGGAGACCCCCCGCTGGCTGAGCGCGCTCGCTGCGCCCCGCGGCTCCCGGGACGCGCCTAACGTCGCCGCCCGCAGGTCCCGCGACCGCGGCCGCAGCCGCCACTCGCCGCCCGGCCGCCGCCGCCGCGCCGTCCGCAGCATGTCTCGAAGGAAGATTTCGTCCGAGTCCTTCAGCTCCCTGGGCTCCGACTACCTGGAGACCAGCCCCGAGGACGAGGGGGAATGCCCCATGGCCAGGCTCTGCTGGAACGGCAGCCGGAGCCCCCCGGGGCCGCCTGAGCCCGGCGCGGCCGCCGCCCGCGCTCTGGCCCCGGCCGCCTCCGCCGCGGCCGCCGCCGCCGCCGCCAGCGCGGGGGCCAGAAGGGCGCAGCGCCGGAGGCGGGTCAACCTGGACTCGCTGGGCGAGAGCATCAGCCGCCTGACGGCGCCCTCGGTGAGCCGGGGCGGGAGCAGGGCCGGCGCGCCCGCCGAGGGGATGGGCGCCGGGAAAGTTGGCGCCGGGCGAGCCGGGCGCGCGCGCAGAGCCCGGCCGCTGGGGGGCGGCCCGGCCTCACCCCGCGCGCGCGGGGCCTGGGCGTCCCCTGGGCCCCGGGCGACGCCGCATCCCTGCGCTCCGGGGGGAATGGGGCGTTGGAGCAGCCGGCGGAGGAAGACTCGGATCTCCGGGGTCTCCTGACTCGGGGGCTGCAGCCCACCTCCAGCCCGTCGCCCCCTTCCCCCTTGCGGCCTCGGCGCTCCTGCACACCCACCTGTTCTCCTTCCCCCAAACTTTCCCGGGCGCTGGGCTCCGCAGTTCCCAGTTGCAGGGCTCTCCTCTCTGTTCTCCCAAAGGGATGCTTGCCCCTTGCAGGAAACCCTTCCTCTCTCCGCTTCCCACACTCTTGGTCTTCTTAGCGTGACCTCCTCTGACATCTCTGAATTCCACAGCCTCTCTGCATTCTCTGCGGCTTCCCTTTTCCCCAGTCTTCAGGAACTGGCTGTCGGACACTTGTTCAGTTGCTTTCT
>PVKU01015651.1:0-17491 GCA_004027475.1 Anoura caudifer | reverse complement strand
ATTGGGTATAATTCAGCAGAAAAGGTTGGGATGGAAGAGAAAACTTCACCTTTAGAGTAATGCTTCTCTGCACCTTTTTCTTTATTGGAAGCAAACACCATAAGTCCATGTCTTTTTAATTCCTGTCAGCATGTATTAATTGAGAACTTAAGATGTGCTTGTCTTTGCATAAACAGGTAACTTAATAGCAGTAGAAAGAGCACCTGCATGGGAGTAAGCAAAGACTTGGGTTGCCCATACACTGACCATTCGATCCGGGGCAGGTTATTGGGATGGCAACATCTGTTGATGAGGGCAGTTGTGATAGTTCAAGAAGAGGAAATGTGTCAGCTCTCTGGCATGGTGCCCACCTTCAAGAAGGTGGTTAATACATCAGGGTCATCACTCTAATGTGATCAGTGCGGTGGTGGCAATGGGGACAAAGTGTTAAAAATACAGAAGAGAAGGGAAGGTTAGGGTGCAAGGGGAAGGGGAAGGACATGAAGGAAAAGTTTTCAGGAAGAAAGCTCTTCACCCACTCAGGAAATGAGCGGGTGTGGGGCTGAGAGATGGGAGGGAGCAGGGAGGGTAGAGGGCACTGGGTTCTTGAAATTCAGAGCAGGAACTTATTGTTACTAGATTTTTTTCTGGTCATTTGCATTCTATTCTTCTGATTGTAAAACTCACACATATTCAGTGTAGAAAGTGCGTGGGTGTTTTGTTCTTTCCCTCCTGTTCCTTACTCCTTTCCCAGCCGGTTTGAATTAGTGGTCTCATCAAAGATGTTTAACAATGTAGTTATTTTCAATGGTATCATTCCATTATTTAAAATCCTTCTGAAAATTTCCCCTTTTGCTAGAGAAAGAGAGCACACTTAAAAACAAATCATCCAGTGTACCCTGTAGATGAGTCATGCTAAGGTTAGACGTTTTGTCATTGCCAAAATGAGCCATCCCGAGCTATCTGGCCCATGTCCCTGATGGTAGGCCCATCCTTCACACATGGAGACACCTTGTTTTTCAAAGGTGCTATTTTTCTTCTTAGTGTGCCAGTGCTCTTAAACATTTAAAAAAATATTTAGTATTTGTATCACTCAAAAGAATGCCAGATGTGTGTGTGCGCAGATATGCGTGCACGCATATTACCTAACACAGAACATATTGAAACTTGTCAGGAGAGCACCCAGCCTAAGAGTTAGAATCTTAGCAGCACGATTTGTGTCAAAACAGTAATACCAAACATGGTAAGGATGCTTCCATAATTTCTTGCTATGTTTGTTCTCTGTTGACTGAGAAAACACAAACTATACCACTGGTGAAAAGTGCTGCTATACATTTCATGAAACATTTATGGATTTGCTTATTTTAGTGAAGGCAGCTCCATTTCACACGTGTGAAAAACAGTAGACCTCTGTGTGAGGCCTGCATGTAATGGAGATCTGCATGGTGCCAAAGCTAAGCTCATGGACAGTGGGTTGGGTTTACCACAGTTCAGATCTCATTGCATGCATCAATGATGAGTGCTTGGGCAGAAGTGGGGTCTACATTCATTGTTTTTTTTTTGCAAGTGTCCTGTTGTTCTACCGCCATTTGTTGACTCTACCTAACACATGGAAACAAACACAGGGAAGCTGCCAAAATGAGCAAAGAAACATGGTCTTCATCAGAGTTTTATCGTTTTCCTCATATAGATCTTATACATATGTTGTTAGATTTATACCTAATTATTTCAGTTTTGGGGGGTGGTGCTAGTGTAGATGGTATATTCTTAACTTCAAATTTCATTTGTTCATTACTGGTATATGGAAAAGCAATGATTTTTTTGCATGTAAACCTATATCCTGTGACCTTGCTATAATAGAATTATGTATTAGTTCTATTAGGGTTTTTTGTTGTTGTTGTTGTTGATTATTTTGGATTTTCTACATGGATGATCATGTCATCAGAGAAGAAAGATAGTAATTTTTTATGTGTGTCTTGTTTAAAAAATCTTTGTCTATTCTATGGTTGTGAAGATACTCTCCTTTTTGTGTTTTAAATTCTAGAAACTTTTCAAAAAATCTTTCACGTTTAAGTCTGTGATCCATCTCAAATTAATTTTTACATGTGGCGTGAGGTGGAGTCAGGTTTATTTTTCTTACATATGGTTGTACAATTGATCAGGCCCCATTTATTGAGATATGACCTTCCCTCACTGAACTGTGATGGCTTCTTTGTCATCCATCAGGTGTGACTGTGTATTTGTGTCTGTTGGTGGACTTTCCTTTGTTCCTGAGGTCTGTTCATCTATCCCTGGGCCACATGGTATCTTAGTTGCTGTAGCTTTAAAATGAGTTTTGACATCTGATAGTGTATGTCCTCCAGCTTTGTTCTTCTGTTGTCAAGATTGCATAGGCTTTTGTAGGTTCAACATATTTTTTTGTACACATATTAGAATCATTTTGTCAATGTCTATAAAAGTGCTGGTATTCTGGTTGAGATTCCATTGAACTTATACGTCAAATCAGGGAGATTTGACATCTTAAATACTGAATCTTCTCATACAAGAGTAATATGTGTACCTCCATTTATTTAGGTATTCTCTATTTTTTCTCAGCAATGTTTTAATGTTTTATGTTTTTCAGCATAGAGGTCTTGCACATCTTTTATTAGATTTTTCCTAGATATTTTTGGTTTGAGTCTTATTGTAAATGCTATTTTATAAAGTCAATTTTTTTAATTGTTTGTTGGCAGTGTATGGCATACAATTGATTTTTGTTTTTATTTTTTATTTTAATTGTGTGAAGGTATACATAACATGAAATGTACCATTTTTACCATTTTTAGGTGTGTAGTATTGTGGCACTAAGTGCATTCACATTGTTGTACAAATATACAAATAATTTCTTTTGGTAAAAGCTTTATTGAGACATAATTCAGGCCCCATATAATTCACCCATTTGAAGTGTACACTTGGGTGCCACTTAGTATATGCACAGGGTGGTGCAGCCGTCACCACAATCAAATATAGAATATTTTCATCACCCCAGGAAGAAATCCTGTGCCCTTTAGAAATCACTGCCCAACCTCCTCCAGCTCCTGGCCCCTAGCAACCAGCAATCTATTTTTGGTCCCTGTGTTCCCTTCTTAGTTCACAGGTATTTAGGAGGTTTGAGAGCATGACTGGCGCTTCATTGTCATGCACGTGCAATGCTTGAAGAATCCCACAGACAGCCTTAGCTGCTCCTGCACTTCTGCTAGGCTTTTAGATGCTTATGTTGTTTTGTTTGCTTAACTGCCTGGGTCTTAGCCCGCTCTTTCTTTCTTTCTCATTTTCTTTTTCTTCTAATGAAAGAAAGAGGGGTATTTATTCTTCTTTTTATTTTTTTAGGAAGAGAGAGAGATAGGAAGATGGTGGGGGAGAGAGAAGGAAGGGGAAGAGAGTGAGAAAAAAAAACATCAATTTATTGTTGGACATTTTTGTGCAATTCATCGATTGACTCTTATGTATACCCTGGCTGGGGACCGAGCCTATGACCTTGGTGCACTGGGACAGTGCTCCAACCAACTGATCACCCAATCAGGGACAAAAGAGGTATATTTCTTACATGTGACACCTTCTCTTTCTCTGAACATTGAGGCAAAAAGTCCCACTCTTCTTTGGTGGGTTCTCCCAACCCTGAATCACCATATCCTTCCACATGGCTTACTTCTCCCTAGTTCATTCCGTTGCTGCTTGAAAACATTTATCTTTCTCCATTTTTATTTGCCAAGTTTTCTTTCTCTCATGCCACTGATTTTTAAAGCCAGTTTTACTGAGGTCTGATTTACATGTGCTGAGATGACCAATGTTAAGTGTATAGTTCAGTGAATTTTGATAAATGCACACAGCTGTGCAGCCACCGCAACCACCACAGTACAGACCCTTCGCCTCCCCCTCGAGAGTGCACTTGTGCCCCTCACAGTCATCCCCTCTAGACCTCCTCCCTGGGCCCTGGCAGCCACTAACCTGCTTTCTCCTATAGTTAGCCTGTTGGAGAACTTCATGTGAGAGAATTATACAGTCTGTATCCCTTGTGTCTGGCTTCTTTCACTTAGCATAAGCTTTTGAGAGTTTCCTATGTTGTTGTGTGTATCCGTAATTTGTTTTTCTTTTTTTAATTCCTGAATAGTATCCCATTGTATAGATAGGCCACAGTTTGTTTATCTGTTCACCAGCTGAAGGAATTTTGGGTTGTGTCTAACCTGTGGCTACCGGGAATGAGCTGCTGGAACATCTTTGTACAAATCTTTGTTTGGAAATATGTTTTTATTTCTCCTCATGAGGAGCAGGCTTTGCTAGGCCATATGGTAAGTACATGTTTAACTTTATAAAGAAGTACTCAACTGTTTTCCGAATTGACTACACCATTTTGTATTTCCAGCAGCAATGCATGAGAGTCACATTTGCTCTGCATCCTTGCCAGTACTGAATAGTCTTTTCACCATTCTAGTAGGTATGCAGTGAAAATCCTAGTGGTTTTATAATTCTCATTTCCCTAATGAATAATGATGTTGAGCATCTTTGTGTGTACTTATTTGCTATTTTGTAACTCATCTTCTGTGAAGAGTGTCTTCATATCTTTTACCTATTAAAAAATCTGATTGCTTTGTTATTGATTTGTGAGAGGAACACGTGTGTGCGTATGTGCACATGGCACAGTGCTAAGCTGAATAATGGCCCTCTGGAGGGGTGTCCATGTCCCAATCCCCAGAATATATGAGACTGTGACCTTGGAACTTGAAATGGGGAGATTATCCTAGTGGACCAATGTAGTCAAGCAGTTTTTGTGAGGGAGGGAGGAGGGTCATCCTCAGAGGTAGAGCTGTGACAATGGAAGCAGAAGTCAGTGTACCATGGGGCCGTGAGCCAGGAAATGCAAGCAGTGTTTGGAATCTGGAAAAGGTAAGGAAGCAAACTTTCCCTGGAGCTCTGGAAGGATTGCAGCACAGCTGATACCTTGATTTTACCCTATTTGAGACTGATCTTGAACTTCTGACCTGTTACTGTAATCCAGGGGTATCCAAGCATTTGGCATCTCTGGGCCACAACTGGACAACTGGAAGAAGAGTTGTCTTGGGTGACACATTAAATACATTACAACATGTAATCACAAAACAATCTCATAATGTTTGAAGTAAATTTATGATTTTGTGTTGGGCCACACTCATTCATAGTCATCCCCAACCACAAGTGGCTCTTGGGCCACAGGTTGGACACCTTAATGGGAATTCATAAAGTTAAATGACTTTGAGCCACGAAGGTTGTGGTAATATGTTATATCAGCAGTGTATGGGCACTCAGTGTTTATGGAATGATTTGGAGCTAGCTTCTTTGCTTCTAAGTCATGTTGTTTTATTTCTACCCTCTTGTTCTGGGTGGAGGGAGCAGGGTCTTTCAAGTGATGCAAATGGTACAAGAAAGCCCCCTCCCCCCGCCCCAAAGGGGAACCTGAGTATCCAGGGCACAGAGAGTAGAGGAGCCTTAGGTGGTGGAGTGTGTTGGAGTTTGGGAGAGGAGATGATTGGGTGGAGAGTACTAGATTTTGGAGGCAGAGGACTTTGGGCTTGAGTTGCTAAGAAACCATTTAGAGGATGGAGCGTTTAGGCTGCTCATCAGAACTGTGGGCATGGGGGGGCAGGGGCTGGACCAGGATGAAATAAGCATTGAGAGAAAAGGCTCTCCAGCCCCTTTCACTCCGTTCTGAGGTGATGGCAAACTTGGCCTGCTCTTTGTCATGATCTTAGAGCAGTGCTGCACAGTTCTGCAGCCCAAGCTGATTCTGTGAATGTGGGGAAGGGAGTCAGGGAGGTCACGGCCACCTTCTTCCTTTGGGCCCCTCAGGTTCACTGGATGGCCCAGCCTGCCCCACTCCTCACCTCCTCCAAATTGGCACTGACCTTGCTGATGACATTGAGATGACACTGTCAGACTGGTCAGCACTTTCTCCTTCTGCATGGCTGCGGGGTTTGCTGTGGGGGGGAGGGGGAGGGAAGCCCTCACACAGGTGGCCAAAGACTGTGGTCTGTCTTTGCTGCTCCTGCCCTGGTGGCACAGCTCTCAGTAGGGACGATAGGGGCGGGCAGGCTGACTGTCCACTTTACACCATGTCTTTCCACTCTGGGAGCTCTGATGACACTCCTGTCCCTGGGTCTCACAATGCTCCCAGATCCCTGACAATGACTTTCCCATTCTTCTTCCTACTTGTACTTAGCCTAGGACAGTTTCAGACCCAGGCTCCTCCCCAATAACTCCCCTAACTGCAATCACTTCTTTTCTCTGCCACACATTTTCAGTGCCCGGTGTCATCAGTTTCTTATTTCATTGTGTCTTACATGGTTCTCTAATCATCCTGGATAAGCCAGTGCAGATGGATACTGTGTCTTCCACTGAGATCCCAGACTTCTAGGTATGGGAGCAATCTTTCTGCACCTGTGCTGCATCTCACTGAACACGCTGTCAACCACTGGAGGGCAGCTTTACTGAAGGTGACGTTCATGGGGATGTTCAGATTGTTGTTCAGAGAACTCTTCAGGGAAAGGATAAGTGGATGGGAACTAAGTGAAAGGAAAGGAGGACTTCTTCAGAGCTCAGGAGAGATTATTTGCTAATTGAAAAAGATATTTCCTATTAAAGGAGAGATCATATGGTATTTGTCTTTCAGTTCTTGGCTTATTTCACTTAGCATAATGCTCTCCAGTTCCATCCATGCTGTCCCAAATGGTAGGAGCTCCTTCTTTCTTTCTGCTGCATAGCACTCCATTGTGTAAATGTACCATAGTTTCTTGCTCTGTTCATTTACTGATGGGCACCTATGATGCTTCCAGCACTTGACTATTGTAAATTGTGCTGCTGTGAACATTGGGGTGCATAGGTTCTTTTGGATTGGTGTTTCAGGGTTCTTAGGATACTAATCAACAAAACAAACAAACAAGCAAAATATATCCAAAGGCACTGAAATTGAGAACAGGCTGACAGTGACCAGAGGGGAGAGGGGAGAGAATTTCAGGAGAAAAGGGTGGAGGGTTTGCAGAAACAAGTATAAAGGGTACATGGATAACAACAAGTAGGGGGGTGGAAACGGAAGGGAGGTGGGAAGGGCTGGGGGTGCTGGAATGGGGGTAAAATGCAGAAAACTGTACTTGAACAATATTTAAAATAAAAATTAAAAAGAAAAAGATATTTCCCTCCTAGTGGGGTGGATTCCAAAATTGAGGGCAACCCTATCAGGTAGCTCTAATTTTCTACCCTATAAAAAGATGGGCGTCTGGTCCCTAGCCCCTTTTGTTTTCTTCCTGTGCTCCCCTCTTGGTTTTTCAAGACATCAGGTGTTTATTGAGTACCCTCTGTGATGAACACTGAGGACTCAAACCAAGGTTAACAGTAGGTGATCTTTGTCTGCAGGTGGCTGTCTTAGCTGCTCTGAGCTTTTAACTCTACACATTACTCCCAAACCTTTGTCTCCTCTCCCAAGCTCCTTCCTCAAATCCATTTTCCATGCGATGTGTTAGACAATTTTCCAGATTTCAAAGTACACTGAGACCTGCAGCCCCAATAGGAGCTGAGATAATGGTTCTCTTTGTGGGGCTTGGGGTAGGATGGGGGAGGGCAAGGGGAGGGGTGGTGTGTTGTCACATGACGTGCTGAAGCCATGGGAAGAAGTGGATGTAGGCATCCTAACTGGCGTTTGGATTTTTTGGGAAAAGTTGAGAAACCCAGAGCATCAGAGACAACTTCCTACCAGTGTGAAGCTGAATTAAAATCAAGAGAAGCAAGCGGTCAGTTCAGAGTGTTTATATTCAGGATGGGGCAAAAGTAGGTTTACAGTTGTGAGTATGCAAAACACATTTTTACTCTTGTGTTATTATGATTAATTCTTGTATTATTCTCCATAAAAATAACTGTAAACCTACTTTACCCCATCTTGTACAAGAACAAAACAAATGTTTTACAATGGAGGAAAAATTAGCAATCACAATCTAAAATAAACGAAAGCAGCAGTAATAGAGATAAGACAATGACAACAGGCCAGAAGGAGAAACAAGTAAGACACCATCCAAAGAGTTTACAGTTTGTGGGGGAGGACAGGCTCCCTCCAAGGATGCAACCCTCCTTCTGGGGCACTGACTGGCTTGTGCACCTGTCTGCATAGACGTGTTGGGAGCTGATAAATGTGCCTCACCAACACCTGAATCAAATTTGTTTTTCCTTTTTTTTCTTTTTGGGAGTATGTTCATTAAAGCTGGGGCAAGTGAAACAAGGAAGGACTTAGAATAGAAGAAGCAGCAGGAGAGAGCCTGGGCAGGGCTGCATTGGCTCACTGGCCAGTCAGACAAAAGGGGGCCTTGGAGATAGGCCCAGGGGGTTAGCCTTGGACAAGCTGCCACTGCCCACTGTTCCCCAGGTTGTAAGTCTCATGGGGACTCCTAGAGTTTAGGAGAAGCTTTGCCCAAGAATGAAGAAAGGTGTGGGCATGCTTCTGGGAGGCAGAACGCCAATCCAATTTGTCCCTTTCGACAGCTCATCAGTTCCCTCATTCTGCACCAGCTCCTTTTTCTGCTTCTCCTGCCACCACTAGTTTTCAGGGTGGGGGGTCGGAGGTTGGGGAGCAAAGGGCAGGGAAGGGAGGTGTCTGTGGTTAGGCCAATTTTTCATGTTGCCAGGAAAGTGCAGCAGATCATTTCCTCTACCACACTGCCATAACCTCAGTGCTGTCTAGGTTCTGGTCACTTTTTTCAGTGGTCATGGAGGGGCACTATGTGTCAGGCTCTGTGCTGGGCACTGGGGAATGCCACACTGACTGAGCTATGAGCACTCGCTCCAGAGGAGCTCGTGGTCTGTGAGAGTGAGGCAGCCATGGACACACAGAGTGCCAAACAGTGAGCTCTTCAGGGGACTGTGGAGGGGGAGGTAGGGGCATCCAATGAGCCTCATAGGAGGAGATGTTTGAACTGGATCTTCAAAAATGATTCTTTTTTTAGAGGGTACCTGGACAGGTACAGTAACCAGGGCAAGGATGACACTACGTGGCACAGGGTGCTAGGGAGGGGGACTTGAGGAGTTGGTGGATCATAAGGGCTGTCCTTGGCTGCAACTCGGAGGAGCTTGGACTAAAACATGAAGGAATTGGGAGGCCATCGTGGTTGTTTAATTATAAGAATAAGACAATCAGATTTCCACTGTTAAGACATTCGCTGTTCCAGCTGTGGGGAGGATGACCAGAAGAGGGATGTAGGAAGGACAGGCCTGCAGGCTGCTGGCCAGCTAAGATTTGCCTGAAGTGAGTAGAGTGGGAGATGGTGGTGGTCTGAATAAAGGTGGTAGCAGTGGGATAGAGAGGAAGAGCTGGACATGAGATTGAAAGGACAGATTTTGGTTTCTGATTAGATGAAGCAGAGTGAGGGTGGAGGTCACCTAGGTTTCTGGCTTTAGTAGCTGGGGTGGATGCTGGTGTCAGCTGAGGAGATGGAGAACAGAGGGGCATGGGGAGAAATCTGAGGAGTAAGATTATGAATCATTGACAAATAGGGGGCATCCTGTCCTGTGCTCCATTTGATTCCCACCATACGCCCAGTCTAGAGCCTTCCTGCTTCTCACTGGTTCTGTGAGAGCAGCTTCCTCTGGGATTTTACAGTGTTTAGTCTGTTTTGGTTAGAATAGCTTATGAATGCTTTCCTTTAGTACATGTTCATTGATAGCCTATTGTGTGCAGGCACTGGGACAGGTGCCTGCATCCCCAAGGGCGTATTCTCAGTGCAGAAACATCAATCTCTTCCCTGCAAAATGCACCCTGATCAAGGACTGAACACTGGACCTAGGTATGTGCCTTGATGCAGAATAGAACCCACAAACTTTTGATGTATTGGAGGATGCTTCAACAAGCTGAGCCACCTGGCCAGGGCTGTGCAGGGACTTTAAAGAAGTTATAAGAGAGCATTTCACTCCAGGAGTAATCATGGGGGGAGGGGCTCTGCATTCCACCTTAGGTTCTTTAGAATAGGAGCTGGTTGGTTAGTTACAGGTTGAACATTCTAGGCTTGGTTGCTAAGATGGGAATATTTCTCAACAGTTGGGGAGCATTCTCAGGAGACACTCTGTGTCGTCTCACTTCTTCCTCATAGTGCTGTTTGCCCATCTGGTGTTGGTGAGAAAAATAGAAATAGGCTGAGGCCTGGAGCGGAGGTCAGTGTGAACATGGGAAAGGAGCTTGGATAGTGGCCGTGTGAGGATTGGAAAGGGATGGATTCAAGGTGCATTTTGTATATAGAATTCTGTGTCCTGGGAGGGCTGTGGGTGGTGTGGTAAAGGAGGACTTAAAGATGACTGAAAGCTCAAGCACTGCCTGGACTCAATGCTGTAGTCAGTCCAGTATGGGAGGTGTTGAACTTCAAGTACTGTGAGAAATGAGGAAGTCTGAAATACAGGGATGAGGGTTTGCAACTCCGACAAGACCTGAGGCATACAGGTTTTGTTACTCTAAACAATATTCACTGTTCATTCTGACTCTTTATTTTTTTAACAAAGTTTAAATTTCATCAATTCCCTATATTCATTCTAAACAAGCTAAGCATCTCAACCCCTTGATTGCCCTGGAATCACAGCTTCTCATCTTTTCTGTTGTGTTGCTACTGCTTTACTTCCATCATGACTTTAAGTGTCCCTCAAATTAGGGGTGATTGTTACCGTATTTTGAGAGTTAAGACTTACTTAGATTTGCCAATTTAATTGTTAGGCTCCTACCTGAAAACAAATTACATACTCAAATAAGGGTAATTCCAGGGGGGTTAAATAAATAAATAAATAAATAAATAAATAACTTATAACAACTCTTTCTAATGGGTGTATATGAGTAGAGGTTGAGAGAGTCACAAGAGGCAGCATAATGTGCCAGAGCTAGTATCCACAAGAGGTTTAGTACACTAGGCCTGAGGGGATTTAGGAAGGGAGCTGTCATGGAAAGCTGAAAGGAGACATGTGCTCATGGGGTTATCCTGAGAGAAGCAGCGACCTCAGAGGTATACACCCACGCCAAGGATCCTCATGCTGGGAGAACAGGAGACTATATACTCGGACTGCACCATCCTCCCTTACTACAGTGTCCTAGTAGGGCTCTCCATTGGCAAAACCCAATGCAAGCCAGGGAGCAAGGGAGCTTGTTTGGTGTAGGCCATCCTGGCCAGCCTCCAAGAACTGGGCAGACATGGAGAAGGGTGTAGGGCCGATATGGAGAGCCAACAGAAGATATTCAGAATACCAAGTGTTTTGCTAAATCTTTAGTACATAATTTCTTGCTTCCTAATCCTCCTTTCCAGGGTTATTTTATTCCTTGCTGAAGGAAGTATATTCGTGTTTCTCTCAATGAGGGCTTATAAGTAATACATTTCTTTCTATATCTGAAAATCTCTTCAGTTAGCTCTCACTCTTGAATGATATAGCTGAGTATAAATTTTGAGATTGATAGATATTTTGCTTCAAAACTTGGAAGCTATTTTTCCACGGTCTCACCTACTATTACTGAGGAGAAGTCTGCTGTTGCTCTGGTAGTCTGCTTTGAAGTTCATCTTCTTTCTCTGAACTTTTTACGATTCTCTCACTTTCCTTGATATTTTATTTTATTTTATTTTATTGCAGTGGATATAGATATCAATTTGTTTTTCTCCTGTGAAAGACTTGATGTGCTTTTTCAATCTCAGGATTCATATCTTTCTTTAATTCCGACATTCTCAGCCCTTATCTCTGTTACCTCCTGCCCAGACTCTATTTTTTTCTGAACTCCCATCAAGCATATATTGGAGTTTTTTAAGCTGTCCTCCATCCCTTTAAACACAAATTTTTCTCCATCATTTTTGCATCTATTCATGTCATTTACATGTATATTTGTACTTGTACACATTGACATTTATAGTGTTTCCACCTTGAGCAGTTGTAATAACCTTCAAGGCAGACCAAGGCCTGTGACACTGAGGTGGTAGTTTTTTTTGAGTCCAGAATTGTTTTCATTTTTGTTCAACCCTAGATGTCCCTATTTCCCCCTATATCTGTGCTGTATTCTGAGTCACTTTAGTCTGTGTTCCAGTTCACTTATTCACTACTCAGGTAGGCTACTCTGAAATCTTTCTGCTGAATTGTTCACTCAGTTGTTTTTTCTTTTCTGCATCTATCTATCTTACAAATATATAGCTACTTATACATTTAATGTAAAATCTTGTATTTGCCTTATCTGTCCTTAAAATTTTTGTTGTTAAATAAACACTGATAAAATTGGATGAACCAAGTATGTAGACCTCAGTGATTTCTCACTGAGCAGATGTCTGTGTCACCAGCATCGAGGTATAAAGTGACATCACCAGCACCCCAGAACTCCCTCTTGTGATCCTCTCTGGTCACTACTCCCAGGCTAAGTCATGAAACCTTTATAAAAATCACTCCCTTGCTTTTCTTTAAAGTTTTACTGCCTAAGTTGGCATTCCTAAGCACAGTAGTTTATATTTGACTGTTTTCAGCTTTTCATAGACACGGTAATGAAATAAGTATTATTTGGTGTCTGGCTTTTTTTCACTCATTGTGCATCTGTTGGATTTGTACATATTGTTGCACAAGATTGTAGTTTGTTCATTTTCACTGCTGTATAGTATTCCATATGATGAGTGATATATACATACATAAAAATGTATTTATCTATTATGAAGATGTTGGAAATTTGAGCTGTGCTTTGTGGCTATTATGAATAATGGCACTCTGAACAGTGTCTGTTGCTGTAGGCAAGCATGCATTTCTGCTGGGTGTGTACCTAGGAAAGGATCATAAAGTAAATAATGCCAAATTGTTGTCCATACTGGCTATGTTATTTTACATCCCCACTGGTAGGTAGTATGAGAAAGTTTCCTTGTTCCATATCTTTGAAACACATGTCATTGTAATCCTTTTAAATGAAGGCATTCTGGTGGGTGAGTAGTGATGTATTTTTGCTGCTTTAATTTTCATTTTCCTAATTTCTGGTGAGGTTGAGTCAAACTTTTTAATGTGTTTATGGACCATTTGGATATTCTCCTTTATGGGTTCTTCACAAGTCTCTTGCCTGTTTTTCTATTTGTGTTTTTCTTGGATTTGCCGGAAGTTGTTACATATTTTGGATATGAACCCTTTGTGGATTTTATGGATGAAATCAATCTTCTTTCATGTTGTAGTTTGCCATTTTTACTCACCTATTGGTGACTTCTTGATGACTTGAAGATTTCCATTGCCCTCCCAACTTTTTATTTGAAAAAATACCAAATCTGTAGAAAAGTTGAAAGAACAATACAATGAGCACCTATTATTTCTCAAATTATATTCACCAAATTTGCTGAAATATTTTCCCATATTTGTGTTCTGTCTCTTTTTCTCAATCTCTCTGTCTCTCTCCATCTCTCTTGTCACACACACTAACAGATCTCAATCATCTCAGAGTAAGTTCAGCTTTATATTATGGTACTATAAATATTCTAGCATGTATCCCCTTTGAAAGAAGTAAATGCAACCCTGGTGATCAGGATGCTCACAGAATTGGTTGATTTTGCTCACAAATTAGATGAAAAAATGAAGGGTACAATAAGTGAAATGAAGAAAAATGCATGGGGAACCAACAGAGATGGGAGGAAAACTGGGACTCAAATCAATGGAGTGGACCAGAAGGAAGAAAGAAACAACCAAACAAAAAACAAGGAAGAAACAAGAATTCAAAAAAAATGAGGAGAGGCTTAGGAACCTCCAGGACATCTTTAAACATCCCAACATCCAAATTATAGGGGTATCAGAAGGGGAAGAAGAAGAGCAACCAGAGGAAAACTTATTTGAACAAATAATAAAGGAGAACTTCCCCAATCTGGCAAAGGAAATAGACTTCCAGGAAGTCCAGGAAGCTCAGAGAGTCCCAAAGAAGTTGGACCTGAGGAGGAACACACCAAGGCACATTATAATTACATTAGCCAAGATTAAAATGAAGGAGAGAATTCTAGTAGCAGCAAGGGATGAGGGGACAGTCACCTACAAAGGAGTTCCCATCAGACTGTCAGTGGATTTCTCAAAAGAGACCTTACAGGCAAGAAGGGGCTGGAAAGAGGTATTCCAAGTCATGAAAATCAAAGACCTACATCTAAGATTGCTCTATCCAGCAAAGCTGTCATTTAGAATGGAAGGGAAGATAAAATGCTTCTCAGATAAGATCAAGTTAAAGGAGTTCATCATCACCAAGCCCTTATTATATGAAATGTTAAAGGGACTTATCTAAGAAAAAGAAGATGAAATAATATGAACAGTAAAAAGACAGCAAACTCACAGGTATTAACAACCAGACCTAAAACAAAAGCAAACTAAGCAAACCACTACAACAGGAGCAGAAACACAGAAATGGAGGTCACATGGAGGGTTAGCAATAGGGGAGAAGGAAGAGGAGAGAGGGGGATAAGGTACATAGAACAAGTAGCATAGATGGTGGGTAGAAAATAGACAGGGGGAGGGCAAGAATGGTGTGGGAAATGTAGAAGCTAAAGAACGTATGACACATGTGCATGAACTAAAGGGGGGAATGTGGAGGGTGTGCAGGGTGGAGGGGAATGAAGGGGGGAAATGGGACAACTGTAATAGCATAATCAATAAAATATAATTTAAAAAAAGAAAAAAAAAAGAAAGAAGTAAGTGCTAATAACATTATTGTACTCCAGGAACTTGACACTGATATGGTAACATTGTCATTATAATATAGACTATTGTCAAATTTCCCAAGTAGCCTCAAAATGTTTATAGCTGTCTTTTCCCCACCAAGTTCCAACTGGAGATCATGAATTGCATTCTTCCTTTATCTAAAACACTCCACCAATTGTTTTTTGTCTTGTAGACTTCCCCACAATCTGGATTTGACTGTTTCCTCATTATAGAGTCAGGTAAACCTATTGGGCAAAAAATACTACATGGATAATGTTGTCTATTTTCCTTTTCACTATCATGAGGCTCATGATACCAGTTAGTTCCATTATTAGTGATGCCTAGTTTGACTACTTCCATGTAAAAGTACCTTTGTTTTCCTTTCACAATAAATTAATAATATGTATAGTGATAAGTATAGTGAGGTCATGTGAATCACTTGTTTGGTTGATGCTTCTTGCCTGCATCAGTGATGTCATTTGTAGTAGTAATTCCGTCATTTCTTCTACTTTTATTAGCTGACATTTTTGGAAGTAGAATTGCCCACCCCAACCTTCATGTATTTTTAGTTGTAATTTGGACCCATGGGTGATTTTTTCATTCAATGGGCTTTAGTCCATTACCCTCATTATTGTTTTTGATGTTCAAATTGTTCCCCTCTTGTCAAGTGGGAGAACCTTTTAAGCTGGACCCTCTGTTCTTTTAATATATACCCATTAGTTTATGAGCACTTCCTGTTTCTGGCATAAAAGGTTGCTCACATTGGACCTTTCCTACTCCCAACCAGTAATCAGCTATTTCTCCAAGGAGCCCCTTCTTTTTAAAGAGTGTGGCATGAATGATATACTGAAGAAAGTAGGATTTGGGCAGTAGGTGTGCTCTTTGCTACTGTAGTATCATTGCTTCCGGGTCTTTTCATTGAACAGGGATAACTGAAATGATGCATTCTTATTTATACTTCCAATTCAAATGGGAACATCATAGGGTACCCATTACATATTTGCATTCCCCATATTCCAAGGTAAGAATCCTCTTTCCCAAAAAGCATCTCTATATTTAGTACAATACACAATGGTTGCAGTATTCTACTCCAATAACACTGCCAACAACAAACTCATTATGAAGTCCAGGGCCTCTGGGCAGGTATTTTTACCCTTAGAAACATCACACTTACCTCTGGTCAAGATGGTAGCATAGGTAAACACAGCTCGTGGGCTTGCACAGCTACATCAAAATTACAACTAAAATATAGAACAGCTATCACTCAGAACCATCAGATATCTAGTTGACTGGAACTCAGACACTACAGAATTCAAGAAACTACATTCATTCCGACTGGCAGAAGGGATAGAGACACAAAAGGGGCTGGTCCCACATCCACATGGTGTGGATAGAAACTTAGGAGGGATATCTCAGAAGTGAGGAGTCCAAGCTCCCCATCAGGCCACACAGGTCAGGGTTTCAGTACCAGGAAGATAAGTCTCCATAACTTCCAGCTGCAAAAACCAGCAGGCATTGATTTGGTGGAAGAATTTTCTTGAGTCCCAAGCCTTTCAACTTAGGAACCCACACACAGGCTCCCTGAAACTCCCTCCCTCTGAGGTCCAGCACCAGGGTAGCAGCTTGAAAGGCAAGAGTGGCATACAGGGAGAAAGTGAAGAGTCTGGCTTCAAGGCAAGCACTAGGGAACAGCTGCTTTCTTCCAGACAGAGAGGCAGGCAGAGGCCATTGTCTTTTTCCTGATCCCTCCCCCAGCAGAACAATAGAGGCAACAGGTGGGTCTTATATGTGAGACTCCATCAACCTGGCTTATATTGTTTGCCCCACCCTGATATCACCGTGTTTCACCCAACTTATGGGTCCACCCAAACTGTTAACTGTGACTTTTCCATATGAATGGCTGGTCTTGGCTCCTGCTTCACAACTTCCCAAGTCCTATCAAGCAAACAACAGCTGGACTCAGTAAGCCCCCAGCCCCTGTAGCACTTGCTCGGTGGCCCCAGGCCCAGTACTAGCAGCTTCAGCCTAGATTCACAGGTTGGCTTCTCCTGGACATCTCCAAGAACAGCAAATTGGCAGCCATTTCAGATTGTTTATAGCTCAGGCAGGATGACTCTGGGCAGAACACAGGTTGGGGCTGATCTTGGCCTGCACCACCCAGGAAACTGCAGAGCCCACGCACCCAGTGCACAGCTACAGACCGTGTCAGGGTACCACACCCCTGCCCTGGCACAGCTGATCCTCTATAGAGGACAGTGGTTGGTGGACAGTGGTTGCAACCAGTCCTTGCTGCTGACTGGCCTGGGTAAATCCCCCCATTGACCTGCCAACAGCAATCAAGGCTCAACTACAAGAGGAGAGTGTACCCAGCCCACATGAAGGGCACAACCCAAGTACTCAGCTTGGATGGTAGCAAAGGCTGTGCCACTGGACCCTACAGGATACCTACTACATTAGGCCATGCTACAAAGACAGGGAGTCACTGAAGCCCTGCCTTATATGTAGAAACAAACACAGGGAGACTGCCAAAATGAGCACACAAGGAAACATAGCCCAAATGAAAAAACGATCAAAACTCCAGAAAAAGAACTAAAAATGCAGGTAAGAAATCTGTCAGAGGGAGACTTCAAAACACTGGTGGTAAGGATGCTTATGTAACTTAGTGAGGACCTCCACAGCATAAAAAATATTCAGTCAGAAATGAAGGATATACTAATTAAAGTAAAGAACAACTTACAGGGAAACAACAGTAGATCGGATGACACCGAGAATCAAGGCAGTGATTTGGAACATAAGCAGAAAAAAAAAAAAA
>PVKU01015650.1:0-17465 GCA_004027475.1 Anoura caudifer | reverse complement strand
ATTGGGGAAGTTCTCCTTTATTATTTGTTCAAATAAGTTTTCCACTTGTTGCTCTTCCTCTTCCCCTTCTGGTACCCCTATAATTTGGATGTTGGGATGTTTAAAGATGTCCTGGAGATTCTTAAGCCTCTCCTCATTTTTTTGAATTCTTGTTTCTTCATTCTTTTCTGTTTGGTTGTTTCTTCCTTCTGGTCCAGTCCATTGATTTGAGTCCCAGTTTTCCTCCAATCACTATTGGTTGCCTGTGCATTTTTCCTCATTTCACTTAGTGTAGCCTTCATTTTTTCATCTAATTTGTGACCAAAATCAGCCAATTCTGTGAGTATCCTGATCACCAGTGCTTTGAACTGTGCATCTGATAGGTCGGCTATCTCTTGGGCGCTTAGATATATTTGCTCTGAGGCTTTGATCTATTCTCCCGCTTGAACTATTTTTTTTTTGAAGGGGGATCTGGTCATGCCTGTTACGTAGTGAGGGGTGGAGCCTTAGGTGTTCACCAGGGCAGGGCAACCCACAGCCCTGGGTTGTGATGCTATAAGTGAGGGAGGGATCTGAGAGGGGAAAATGGCTCTTGCTCCACTCTCTCTCGTATTTCAGTCCCTTCCACCACTTCCCACAAGCAAATTGGGTCCTTCTGGTGCTGCTTCCCGGGTGGGTGGGCTTGTGTACATTCTAGGACCCTGTTGGTCTCTCCAATGAACTTTCTTGTGAGGCTGGGAGTCTCTCCCAGCCCCTCAACCCCCAAAAGTGTTTTCAGTCGGTGCTTTTAGACTTTATTTCCTGGCGCTGGGGCACTGGGTTGAGCAGTCTATCTCCCCATTTTTCCCTGGTTTATCTGCATGCAAATGTGTGTCTGCAGTCAGCCAGCCACCTTGCATGCTCAGGGTCTGCTAGCCGCAGCCTGCGCACCCAGGACCGCCAACCACCACTGTTTCCTGCCTTGTCCCCTCTCTGTGGGCCACTGACTCTGCCCCTCTTACCAGTCTGGATGAATGGTTGTTGAACTTTCTTACAGTTCAATTTTCTGTCAGATCTGGTTGGTTTTTTTTTGTTTCTAAATCATTGTTGTCCTTAATTTTGGTTGTTCGAGGAGGCACAGTGTGTCTACCTATGCCTCCATCTTGGCTGGAAGTCCTTCCCGTTTCATTTATTTATTTTTTAAGTGCCTTACATTTTTCCCCATTTTTACTTTGAAACATTTTAAATCTACAGAAAACTTAAAAGGCTAGTATAATAAGTACCCACTTACCCTTCACTTGAATTTAGCAATTGTTAACAATTTTCCATGTTTCTATGCTGTAAATATTATAAATATACTTAATATTCAGCTCATCTAGTAATATAATTAGTAGACCAGCTTGGTGTACTAATGATGAACCCAGCATTCATCCCTAATGAATTATTGACATCTAATCAGCAACCATACTGAAAAGTACCAAAGACAGAAAACTATACAAGAACAACAATTAGCCCTGGCTGGTATAGCTCAGTGGATTGAGCGCTGGCCTGCAAAGCATAGGATCATGGTTCGATTCCGTCAGGGCACATACCTGGGTTGCAGGAGAGTTCCCAGCAGGGGACACACAAGAGGCAACCGTACATTGATATTTGTCTCCCTCTCTCCTTCCCTTCCCCTCTAAAGATAAATAAATAAAATCTTTAAAAAAAAAACAATTAAAATAAATTAAAAATAAAAAAAGAAAAGTACCGTATATTAGAAAATACTGATTTTTTTACTCAGCCACCTTCCATCATAGACAAAAATGTAATATGTCCCAGTGACCCTAGATTTCCAAATGAAATTTAAGATATATAATTTTTGAAATCTGTTTTGAGGATTACTTTTCCTGACCATTCTTAAATAATTATGACCATATGCAGGTTTAAATTTTCACATTAATTTTTTTTTCCACAGATGGTGTTCGAGTTGCTGCCTCAACAGGAATAGACCTCCTCCTCCTTGATGACTTTAAGCTGGTCATTAATGACTTAACGTATCATGTCCGACCACCAAAGAGAGGTAAAATGTAACCCTGAAAAGGTCAGAGGAATGTGAGAAGGGCTTTTGGAAAAAAACTTAACTTCTCCCTGGATAACCTTGAGAAACAGACAATATTCAAAGAACGCTGAAAGATTTATAGACAGACTCTGTTTCAGTTGAAGAGCTCATTGAGTGCCTGGCACTTGGCTAGTACATTGACTGAAACTTAAATTCTACCTAGACGCCAAAAAGCCTATTATCTGATACTGTCACTGTTTCACATAAATGAATGTTCTACATAACTTCAGCTCAGCGCCTTCCCTCCATGAAGGCTAAAAGTCATATTGTTTTAATAACATTATAGGGGGAATCTTTTAAAAATGAATTATGGACTTCCCTGTCCTCTTAAATATTTATAATAGGAATTTATCCTTTTTTAATTGATTTATTTTTTATTGTTCAGTTACATTTGTCCCCATCCCCCGCCCCTGCTGCTCTCCCCTGCAATCCTTTTTGTTGTTATTGGCTCAGGGTCTTCAGTCTGGAAGTCCATTATTACACAATAATAGTCCTTAGGAGCTTCTGACGTGTGCGTATGCTTTTATACAAAAAAGTCAGGTACTTGCCTCAGGAGTAAATTTTAAGAGGGTGCCCCAAAACTTAGTAGTCAAAATAAATAATATTTTAATGCACCATTTAAAAAACAAAGTTAATTTAAATAAAGATACAGTGTTGCTGATTTTTCTTTATATCCCAGGCTCCAACATGGCTATGTGCAGTACTGATGCTAAACAGCCCGCTAAAATAGCATTTTGAGTTATGTCTTTTTTTAATCACTTTTCTCTCTTTGCCCTTGATCTTTATTGTCAGTGACTGCTATTCTTAATGCTCCTTCCACCACTACTATCCTTCTATCAGCCTACTAGGACATCCCCATTTTTCAGTTCTGCTTTTGAGAATTGTGTCTAATACAGAAAAAGGTCTGAGTAAAAATTTAAGCATCGAATGCTTCCAAAGTCTGGTCCACATCTACCTTTAAAACTTTTCTCTTGCCATGGCTGGTGTGGCTCAGTGGATTGAGTGCCAGCCTGGGAACCAAAGGGTCACTGGTTCAGTTCCCAGTCAGGGCACTTGCCTGGGTTGTGAGCCAGGTCCCCAGTAGGGGGCACACACGAAGCAACCACATATTGATATTTCTCTCCCTTTCTCTTTCTCTTTCTAGAAATATATAAAATCTTAAAAAGAAAAAAAAAAAAAAAACTTTTACATGTTGCCTGCTTTTCTTCCACCCTGTATTCCTTTGCTCTTTCCTAAACAATGCCCCATTCTTTGCCCTCCCAGTGTTTACTCATCTTTTCTCTGCCTAAGAGGCCTTCCTCCTTTCTTCCTAACCTCCTGCCCAATTGTCAATGTCAGCTCTTCTGTGAAGCCTTTAATGATATTATTTATTCTTTCTTCAACTCCCAGCCAACCAGAAGTGAGTAATCTTTTTTCTGAGTTCTTATTCCTTTTCTTTGTAAATGCTCTGAGGGAAGGCCCTGTGATATTGTAATCCCCATTGACTCAGGTGGTCATTCTGTTTGAATGAATTAAATGAGTTTGTAGCATTTTGATTTTTCAAAGGCCAGATTCTCTTCATGTTTAAGCTAATTGAGACAGAACTAGCTAAAATAAATAAATAAAATAAAATAAAATAAAAAAACACAGAAAAAGATAGTAAGGATGGGAAAGTGTCCTTTAAAATAGTAAGGCATTCCTGAATCAGATTTTATTAAGTTGGAATAATTGAACATGTACCAGGAATTGTTAACTGTACATTAGCTATCCTTACATGTTTTTCTTCTTTATTCTCTGATTTGTGTGCTAGAAATTCTCTTTAAAATAACAGAAGTACAGGTTTTATTCTGTTTTTGTTGTGTTCTTTAAATTTGTTCTTTTTTTCTCCCAGCTTTATTGACATACAACATTGCGTGAGTTTTAGGTGTGCAGTGTAATGGATTGATACACTTATACATCTTGTGAAATAATCACCACAATAGGGTTAGTTAAATGCCTCCCTCACCTAATATAATTATCTTGCTTTCTTGTGATCAGAACATATAAAATCTACTCTCTTATCAGCTTTCAAGTATATGTACATTATAGTATTTTTAACTACAATCACCTGGTTATACATTAGATCCTTAAAACTTACTCATCTTATAAGTGGAAGTTTGGTACCCTTTGGTCGACATAGAACTACCACAGGATCCAGTCATCTCACTTTTGGGAGGAAATGAAATCGAGATCTCAAAGAGACATCGGCACTCCCATGTTCATTGCAGCATCATTCACAATAGCCAAGATGTGGAAACAGCCTCAGTGTCTGTGTGTGGATAAATGGGTAAAGAAGATGTAGTATATACATACGAGGTTTGTCTGAGAAAAGTCCAACCATTGTTAGAATAATGAGAACGGTTTGTGTGACATCAATGTAACCTGGCAGCCAAGGAGAGTGGACTGGAATGTGCATGTGTGAATAATGACAACTTCACTGTACTAGTCAGTGGGGGCCTTTGAGTGAGCATGTGAACTGTGTGGCTGTGGGATTTAAAATGACTAAGTAGAGCAATGCATCAAAAAATCTACATCAAATTTCTGTTAAGCTTGAACATTCCTCTGCAGAAACTATTCAGATGATTCAGAAGGCTGCAGCTAGGGGCAATGGGTGATTAACAGCTACATCATGACAACGTGCCCGCTCATGCATCACATCTGGTGCAGAGTTTTTTGGCAAAACGTTAAATCATCTAGGTAACTCATTCCCCCTACAGCCCAGATTTGGCACCCTGCAACTCCTGGCTTTTCCCAAAACTAAAATTACCTTTGAAAGGGAAGAGATTTCAGACCATGGATGAGATTCAGGAAAATACAGAAGGGCAGCTGATGGTAATTTGGAGAAATGTGGAAGGCCCCAAGGTGCCTACTTTGAAGGGAAGTGAGGCATCATTGTCCTGTGTACAATATTTCTTGTATCTTGTATCTTCTTCAATAAATGTCCCTTTTTTATGTTATATGGCTGGATACCTTCTGGACAGACCTCATACAGTAGAATATACATTTAGCCATGAGAAGGAAAGAAATCCTGCCATTTCTGAAATGATGACCCTGGAGGGCATCATACTCAGTTATTTTGTGTGTATGTGAATGAAAGAGTTCATTCTATTTAGACTTTCAATTGTATTAGTAAAATTTTTAAGTTGACTAATGTATTCCAATATAAAGTTTAACAATGAGGAAAGTTGAGATATGAGCTTCTGTATGTTATATTGTCACAAACTAAAAGTATTTTGATCAATGAATGATTTCAGCCATCTTGTCTAATACTTTGTTTTGAAAAGAAATGAGTATTTTAGTTTTTAAAATAGGTCTACTCCCAAGTTGAATAAGGAAAGTAAAGTTAGAAATTGAAAAGAGAAGAAATTATATTTCACTCCTTGGTAATCAATTTAGCAGCCTAACAGTTCTGCTTTAAATATCTTAGAACTGTGAAATATCTACCCAGCTTCCCTATAAATCAATTAGAATGTAAAGTTTGCAAGGGTCAAAAGTCTTTAATTCATGGAATAATTGTAAATTAAAGTGTGAAATTTGGTAAACTCAATAGCAGCATCTATGTAGAATTTTAAAAAACCTTTTTAATATTAAATGCACACATGAAAGCATTCTCAGCTCTGTTAATTAGCCAATGAGAGATTATGCCATTAGATACCCTTTCTCACAAAACTCAAACAATACTGTTTTAAGTCCATTAACATTTTGTTTTCCCCACCTTTTACAGCATAGTAAAGATAGTCTTTTTTTTCCTTGATAAAATGTAAAATAGGTTTTAATTTTGTTTCCACCATATTATCTTCCTCTCCCTGTCTGAGGAAGATACTTCTGGCATCCAAGTTACCACACTTTTTTAGTTGCGTGAAGTATGAGAACAGGTTGAATTTCTGTACTTAAGAGGGAGACCAGTCATCCAGATGAGTAAGCATATTTTTCTTCCCCTCATTATAACTCTTTTTAGTGAAAAGAAAAAAAAATTAAAGGCACTAGGTTTGGGGTTTCAGGTAATGAGGAGAAACAGTGGGATTTTATGTATACGTGGAACAGATGGAACAAATCTGTTTTGTCTAATAAAAATTAAAATAGTTAATGAAGAAAACTTTTCCAGGACAGTTTTTTTTTTTAACTCACTTCTTACCCCCTTTAGCTTTCACATCCCTCTCCTGTTTTTCTTTTCCCTATGTATGGATAACACTTTAGAACTAGCAATGTCCTACCAGTGTTGTGTACTAGTAAACCTGAACTTCACACACTTCCTACAGGCACTGAGGCTGGAGGGCTCATTCACATAGGATCTAATATAGCCACATTTTATGTTTCCATGGGATTGGCAGTCCATGGGTGTTATGGACCCTTAAGCATATACAGCTCTTATACCTACAAAACTGGAGGGAAGAGGCAAGAAAAAACTGAAATGGAACAAGGGGGCAGGTCAAGGCAGTAAGGCTAGTTTCAAGCTCCATTGCCTTTTGCTTACTGTTAGCTGTACGTGGCTAGGCTCCCCTCTGACCACTGCAAGATACATGGAGTAACTGTCTTAGCAATAGATGATTTTTATAATGTAATTAAATCTACACTGGAAGGAAGTATATGGAAAGGAAGCACAAAAAGCCTAATATCCCAGTCCATGTTGAAGTAGTAATTAACTGTCTTCCTCTTAGTCTGGGGGAAGAGGAAAGTATGCCCTATATTACTAGTGTTGAAAGTTTTTGTGCCGTGGAGAATCATTTTGATTGGCACCACTAAACCCTTTTCCTCATGTATCCATCCAGAGGATATTAAAGACCTTACTTCTGTCTTAACAGTGTAAATAATTTGAGAGAAAAGGTCAAGCAGGTAAACCAAATACCAACAGTAACAAATGCTTTATCAGAGACTCAAATAGCTGAAGCCCTTCTCAAAACATTTTAGTAGCTGAAAGACTTTTCAATCCCCATTATATTAGCACATCTCCCTGCCTTACTGCACCTTAATTTTTCTGGCACTGATGGCAAGTGCAGAACCCTTAATAAGCACCTGATTGCATTTTTAGTGAAGCATACTAATCATTCAAAAGTGGTTTTATTAAGCTATTAGTAGATTTATCTTTACTGTTCCTGTAATTTCATCTCCAAATATGTGGGCAGATTTTGGGGATTCAGGGTTTTGAGGTGGTTGTTTTCCTTCACCAGCATAATACTTCGAACCGTATTCTTCCTGTCAAAATGAAGCCTTGTCCCTGGTTTACTGGGGCATTACCAATTCCTCATCTGTGAGATAACAACTCTTTTCAGCCAGGTCTAGAATTGCGCATCTGTGAGATGGATCTTCTATGAATTATCATTTTATAGTCGTTTCATTGTATTAGACAGTACTATGGTTGCACTTTAAATTTTACTAGTCTTGAATAGATAATACATTCACAAGTTCAACATCCAAAGACAAAGAATGTATGCAAAAAGTTTTCTCATCCTGTTCCTTCTCCTCTCTACCAGCAAACACTGGTCTTAGTTTCTTTTGTTTTCTACCCAAGATAATCAATGCATTTGTAAGAAAATATAAATGCATGATCTTTTTCCCTTTTTATGCAAATAATTGTGTATCATGCATAATGTTTGTATCAGTCAGGGTTCAGTTGAGGCAACCACAGTAATATGAATATTAAGGAATAAAAGATTTATTATAGGAATGAAGCCTTGTACAATTGTATATGAAGCTGAGGAAGTAAAAGTCTGAAAACGGAGCTTAAAAGATCGGAGAAAAGTGACCAGCTTTTAAGTGATGGCATAGGTGGACAAATCAAAGCTTGCCAAAGAACCTAGAAATTCAGGTGCATCCAACTATTAAGATAAGGAGGGCTGACAGAGAAATCCCGAGGACAGTGTTATCACATAGAACTTTCTGTAATGATAAAAATGTTCTATTTCCTCACTGTCCAATATGGTAGTCATTAGTCACATGTGGCTCTTGAGCACTTAAAATGTGGCTAGTGTGACTGAGGAACTAAACTTTTGTACCTGGTACAGAAATGTTTGTTAATCTTACCTATCTAGGATTTATATTCCTCACTTATAAACTGTGGGCACCACCCTTACTTGTGCCATTATTGTGAGGAGAGATAACATGGGGTAATACATATGATACAATTTTGTTAACCACAGATAATTTATACCTTCTTAAGGGACTGAGTTTTTGAAAGGGCTTCGAGGAGAAATATAAATATTAGTATAGTAGAAGCATTATAACTCAGCCCCAGACCTGGGGGTTAGGAAACGTGGACTCTGCCACTTCACTGTGACATTCTAGACAAGTGACTGCTTTCTACAGAGCAGTTTCCTCTTCTGGTAACTGGAAAGTATAAAGCTGTAGGCAAATATAAGCTGCAACTTCCGTACAGCATTAATTTACTGAAGTTTGCAAGATACTGTGCTAAGTACTGTATCCCCTGTTACTACATCAGCTCTCTTCTAATCCAATTTGCTACCCTTATTTGAATTTTTATTGATTGAATTTCTGTGATAACTGTACTGAAGGATATCTTTAAAGAATATTTGAAATATATAGCTAATTCTGATTGTGGCCTTTTTTGATTTAGAAGAGGGCTGAACTTAGGCTATACCCAACAAAATGTCACATTAAGGCTAGTATTCTAAAACAAAAGCTTTATTTCTGGTGCTTTTAAAAAGTGACAGCTGAAATTAACTTTTTTTTATGAGGTTCTCAAAATGTAATTTTTTTATTTCTGGAAACATATGCTACTCACAAAAGAAGATACTGAATCAAAGAATTTAATCTATTGTTTTTTCAATCATTCTTGTAACTTCATGCCCTTCAGACCATGAGGTCCTGCATGAGGTCCATGCAGCTATTCTGTGTCTTTTCCCAACAGGAAATAAATAAAAGCTGGTATGGTAGGGGAAATGTATGGGAGCTGAGATTATAGGATTATGGTATTTTTACTTATACCTTTGCATTTATAAATTTGAAATACTGTATAGTTTTTCCTCAGATGTTACTAAAGGGAAAAATATCATAAATATAAATGGCAAGACCACAGATAGAGATCAGCATTTTAATCGGCACAATCACATTGATCCTAAACATCTCTTCTAGTTTTTAACATATTGTCTTAAATTTTGTATCCTTATCTAATGAAGATTATTGTTATTATTTGTAAGTTCATATGCAGCATTTAAATTTCCAATAATATAATGGTGAATGTTGGTTTCAAGATTTTCAGGTTGCCCAAATATGAATACACTTTCTAGGATTTGTAGATACCTCCTTTTAAAAAAAGAACTATTACTTCCCTTCAGTTTGTCACTGAAAGTGGATCCCTATTGTGGATGAATCTGCCTTGTTCTTATTGTCTAATAACCCGAGGAATAGCAACTCTTTACTTAAGGCATACATTTAAAAAAAAAAAAGTAACCTCTTTCTTTCAGACCTCCTAAGCCACGAAAATGCAGCAACGCTGAACGATGTAAAGACCCTAGTCCAGCAGCTGTACACGACCCTGTGCATCGAGCAGCACCAGCTAAACAAGGAAAGGGAGCTTATCGAAAGATTAGAGGATCTCAGAGAACAGCTGGCACCCCTGGAAAAGGTACAAGCTCAAATCTCAGACTTTTCTCTTCACTGATATTTTTTCCAGAGCATATATGCTTGCTGTTTTATCTCCACATATGTTTGCTTTTTAAGGTAATTGAGCTGTGTCAATCAAACTAGTTTTGGGGACTGAATCATTAAAAAAAGTTCCAAAGTTAAGAAAGAACTTAAAAAGAAATAGTTTAGCCCTGGCTGGTGTAGCTCAGTGGATCGAGCGTGGGCTTGTGAACCAAGGGATCACGGTTCAATTTCCAGCCGGGGCACATGGCCTGGGTTGCGGGCCAGTTCCTGGCAGGGGACGCATGAGAGGCAACCATACATTGATGTTTCTCTCCCTCTCTCCCTCTCTCCTTCCCTTACCCTCTAAAGATAAATAAATAAAATGTTTAAAAAAAAAGAAAAAAAGAAATAGTTTGGAGTCTTGATAATGAACTTAGAGCTTTGTGGTCTAAATGTCTGGCCTTACCCTGATTTACCACCGTTATGACAAAGATAGAAATAACTGCTGATCAAGAAAGGTTCTGAGTACAGCAGGTAATGGTTTTAGTCAAGTTAATAATTAGATAAAGTATTATACAGCTGTTAAAAATGATTGTGTAGATCTAATATGCTATAGAAAACTATTCATAATATTTTATGGAAACTAAATTATAAAAAGTATGCATATAAGTATATCCAATTTTAAATGTATTATGCTCTTTATACATATTTATGTATTTTAAATATATGCATATGACAAAAAATATGCTAATAAATAGAATTATGATTGGTTTTTATTTTCATTTATCTGACTGTTTTAGAATGAATATGTGTCATTCTTATTTTTTAATGATACAAATATACTAAGATAGACTATAAGAGATTAACAAAAGACACAAATACTTTCTTTATACTGCGATTTTTCTAATTTCTTTAAAAATAATGAACACATATCCCAAGGTTGTTCTCATTAAGTTTAAAACTGTTAGAAAACTGATAAATTAAACTTTGAGGAACTGTTGTGAAGGGAGATGAGATTTAAGTTGGATATTTTCAAAATTGTAAAGCATTTTTTTAAATACCTGCTCTAATAAACAGTTATGATTCTATATTAAATATTTACTATCTGCCAGGAATTATTCTGAGTATTTTACCTGTATTCTGTTAATCCTCAGAACAACTCAATAATGGAGTTGCTGGTGATTTGCAGGCAGGGCCTGAACTCCTCCCCTCTGAATCCAGAGTCCAAGCTCCGACTCACTGTGCTGTCCCCTAGTTGGCCCCTGGAGTAAAAACTGAGACTAAATTAAATTTTGTATGTGGTGGTGAGAGAACATTTGCATGCTTTCATGTCCCTCTTCTCAAAGAGAGGAATCTTGTAGTTGGATGAAGAGCTGTTGAAACTAACTTATTCACTCTTATAGTTTCACCATATTTTCAGCCACTTCTAGCTCAAAACATAAAACAGTGTCATAAAAAATATTATTCCTTTTAAATATTTTATTCGGTGAAAACAATAGGTGCTATTTAGAAAGACAAGCTATCTTTAATAGAATTGAGACTAACTTGTATCTTGATTTTGAGCCCTGTTTCTTTAGTGAACATGGAACAGTTTAAATAAGAGTTTTAAATTGGTTCTATTCGAAGTGCTTTACAAACTGTCTATCACGTGTGTTCCATAGGTACGAATTGAGATTAGCAGAAAAGCTGAGAAGAGGACCACTTTGGTGCTATGGGGTGGACTTGCCTACATGGCCACACAGTTCGGCATTTTGGCCCGGCTTACCTGGTGGGAATATTCCTGGGACATTATGGAGCCAGTCACCTATTTCATCACTTACGGAAGTGCCATGGCAATGTATGCATATTTTGTAGTGACACGCCAGGTAAGAATTCCTCTTCAAGTAACTTTTTATGAGATAGTAATGAAATTTTGCTTGTCAAAGTAGTTCTCTTTTCTCTTATATTCTTTCTAAGGACGGTTCCCTGTAAGTACTCATTTATGGGTAGGTGCACATATATCTCGGTTATGTATCAGGCATATTTAGATGCTAAAGAAGGAGATAGATATGAGATATGACTTCAGCCCTCATGAAGCTGACAGACTATAAAGAGAGCCATATAAACCATTACATTTGGGAAAATATGATACAGTAAGTTATAGAACAAAAGGGCAAATGAGAAAAATGGGCTATAGGATAGATAACCTACTTGTTCAGCTAAGTTGCTTGGCTTTTTATATACTGTGTAATTAATTTAACAGTCAAATGGAGCAGCCCCAAGCTTTTTTATTTTATTTTTAATTCAATGGAGAATTGGTGATACCTAATCAAGTTGTTAAACTAAACTCTGAGGTAACTTCTAAGTTGTTAAGCAAATATGGGTTTTTGTACTTTTTACTTCATGGAAGACAGACAAAAATTAGATATATAATCATTTTATACTCTTGGCCTATTCTTTATCAACAAAGACTCATTTATTAATTATCAGTAGCATGCCCCAGTCAGATGACTCAGTTGGTTGGAATGCCATCCCATGCACCAAAAGATTGCAGTTCAGTCCCTGGTTGGGGCACATACCTAAATCATGGGTTCTATGCCCATTTGGGGCATGTACAGTAGTCAGCCAATCAATGCTTTTCTCCCTGCCTCTCTACCTTTCTCTCTCTGTAAAATCAATAAAAACATATCCTTGGGTGAGGTATGAATGAATGAATGAATGGATGGATGTCAGTAGCTAGAACTATTTTTTGTTGCCAGTGCAATTTTTTTAGTAGCTGGGAAATCCAGAGTATCACATTAGGTAGTATGAGGTATTTTTTTAAGTATATTTTATTCATTATGCTGTTATAATTGTCCCATTTTTTTCTCCCCTTTATCCCCTTCCACCCAGTACCCCATTCCCTCTAACATTCCTCACCCTTCAGTTCATATCCATGAGTTGTACATATAAGTTCTTTGTATCTCCATTTTCTATATTATTCTTTACCTCCCCCTATCTATCTTGTACCTACCAATAATGCTTCTTATTCCCTCTACTTTTTCCCCCATTCTCCTCCTTCCCCCTCCTTGCTGATAACCTTCCATGTGATTTCCATTTCTGTGATTCTGTTCCTGTTCTAGTTGTTTGCTTAGTTTGTTTTAATTTTTTTAGCTTCAGTTGTTGATAGTTTTGCATTTGTTGTCATTTTAATGTTCATAGTTTTCATCTTCTTTTTCTTAGATAAGTCCCTTTAACATTTCATAGAATAAGAGCTTGGTGATGTTGAACTCCTTTAACTTGACCTTATCTGGGAAGCACTTTATCTGTCCTTCCATTCTAAATAACACCTTTGCTGGACAGAGTAATCTTGGATGTAGGTCCTTGCCTTTCATAATTTTGAGTACTTCTTTCCATCCCCCTCTTGCCTGCAAATATTCTTTTGAGAAATCTGCTCCTAGTGTTATAAAAACTCCTTTGTAAATAACTCTCTTCTTTTCTCTACTACTTTTAAGATTCTCCCTATTTTTAATCTTGGCTGATGTAATTATGATGTGCCTTAGTGTGTTCCTCTTTGCATCCAACTTCTTTAGGATTCTCTTAACTTCCTAGACTTGTATGTCTATTTCCTTCCCTAGATTGGGAAAATTTTCCTCCATTATTTGTTCAAATGAGTTTTCACTTTCTTTCTCTCTCTCTCTTTTTTTTTTTTTTTTGGCTATTTATTTATTTATTTATTTATTTATTTATATTGTTGTTCTTGTACAGTTTTCTGCCTTTTACTCCCATCCCAGCCCTCCCCACCTCCCTCCCATTTCCATCCCCCCTAGTTTTTGTCCATTTGTCCTTTATACTTGTTGCTCTAAACCCTTCCCCTTTTCCCCTGAAATTCCCTCCCCTCTCCCTTCTGGTGACTGTCAGCCTGTTCTTAATTTCAGTGTCTTTGGTTATATTATGCTTGTTTGTTTGTTTTGTTGATTAGGTTCCTGTTAAAGGTGAGATAATACGGTATTTGTCTTTCACTACCTGGCTTGTTTCGCTTAGCATAATGCTCTACAGTTCCATCCATGCTGTCTCGAAAGGTAGAGCTCATTCTTTCTTTCTGCTGCATAGAATTCCATTGAGTAAATGTACCATAGTTTCTTGATCCATTCATTTACTGATGGGCATGTAGGTTGCCTCCAACACTTGGCTATTGTAAATTGTGCTGCTATGAACATTGGGGTGCATAGGTTCTTTTGGATTGGTGTTTCAGGGTTCTTAAGATATAATCCTAGCAGTGGAATTGCTGGGTCAAAAAGGTAGATCCATTTTTAGTTTTCATAGAAAATTCCATACTGCTTTCCATAGTGGTTGTACCAGTCTACAATCCCATCAACAGTGCACTAGGGTCCCCTTTTCTCCACAATCTCTCCAACACTTGTTGTTTGTTGCTTTGTTTATGGTGGCCATTCTGACTGGTGTGAGGTGGTATCTCATTGTGGTTTTAATTTACATCTCTCTGATAGCTAGCAATACTGAGCATCTTTGCATGTGTCTCTGGATCCTCTGTATGTCCTCCTTGGAGAAGTGTCTGTTCAAGTCCTTTGCCCATTTTTCAATTGGGTTGCTTGTCTTCTTAGAGTGGAGTCATGTAAGTTCTTTATATATTTTGGAGATTAAACCCTTGTCTGAGACATCATTGGCAAATATGTTTTCCCATACAGTTGGTTCCCTTTTTATTTTAATACTGTTTTCTTTAGCCGTGCAGAAGCTTTTTATTTTGATGAGATTCCATTTGTTTATTCTTTCCTTTATGTCTCTTGCTTTAGGGGACATATCAGTAAAAATGTTGCTACGTGAAATATCTGAGATTTTCCTGCCTATGTTCTCCTCTAGGACTTTAATGGTGTCACAGCTTATATTTAAATCTTTTATCCATCTTGAATGTATTTTTGTGTATGGTGTAAGTTGGTACTTGAGTTTCATTTTTTTGCACGCAGCTGTCCAGTTCTCCCAACAGCACTTGTTGAAGAGGGTATTTTTACTCCATTTTATGTTGCTGCCCCCTTGGTTGAATGTTAATTGACTGTAGAGACTTGGGTTTATTTCTGGGCTCTCTGTTCTATTCCACGGTTCCATGTGCCTGTTTTTATGCCAGTACCAGGCTGCTTTGATTACAGTGGCCTTGTAATACAGTTTGGTGTCAGGTATTATGGTCCTTCCTACTTTGCTCTGCTTTCTCAAAATTGCTACAGCTATTTGGGGTCATTTATGGTTCCATATAAATTTTTGAAGTGTTTGTTCTATGTCTGTGAAATATGCCATTGGTACTTTAATAGGTATTGCATTGAATTTGTAAATTGCTTTGGGTAGTATGGACATTTTGATGATGTTAATTCTTCTAATCCATGAACATGGTATATGCTTCCATTTGTTTGTGTCTTCCTTGATTTCTTTCTTCAGTTTTGTGTAGTTTTCTGCATACAGGTATTTTACCTCCTTGGTTAGGTTTACTCCTAGGTATTTTATTTTTTTTGCTGTATCGAATGGGATTTTTTTCTTGATTTCTGCTTCTGCTGTTTCATTGTTGGTATACAAAAATGCCTTTGATTTCTGGAGATTGACTTTGTATCCTGCTGTTTGGCTGAATTCATTTATTAGGTCAAGCAGCTTTTTGGCTGAGTCTATAGGATTTTCTCTGTACACTATCATGTCATCTGCAGACAATGATAGTTTTGTTTCCTCCTTTCCGATTTGGATGCCTTTTATTTCATTTTCTTGTCTAATTGCTGTGGCTAAGACTTCCAATACTATATTGAATGGAAGTGGTGAAGGTGGACAGCCTTGTCTTGTTCCTGATCTTAGTGGAAAAGATTTTAGTTTTTGCCTGTTGAGTATGTTGTTGGCTGTAGGTCTCTCATATGTGGCCTTTATTATGTTGAAGAATGCTCCTTCTATTCCCACTTTGCTGAGTGTTTTTATCATAAATGGGTGTTGTACCTTATCAAATGCTTTTTCCTCATCTATTGATATGATCATGTGATTTTTGTCTTTGCTTTTGTTTATGTGATGTATTACATTTACTGATTTGCGAATATTGAACCATCCTTGCATCCCTGGGATGAATCCCACTTGGTCATGGTGTATGATCTTTTTAATGTATTGTTGGATGCAGTTTGCCAATATTTTGTTGAGAATTTTAGCATCTACGTTCATCAGCGATATGGGCCTGAAGTTTTCTTTCTTTGTTGTGTCTTTATCTGGTTTTGGGATTAGGATGATGCTGGCTTCGTAAAAAGAGTTTGGGAGTCTTCCATCAATTTGGATTTTTTCAAATAGTCTGTGAAGGATAGGGGTTGGCTCTTCCTTAAATGCTTTGTAGAATTCTCCTGTGAAACCATCTGGTCCAGGGCTTTTGTGTGTCAGGAGTTTTTTGATTACTGCTGTAATTTTGTCTGCTGTTACTTGTCTGTTCAGGCTTTCTACTTCTTCTTCATTGAGTTTTGGGAAATTATATTTTTCTAGAAACTTGTCCATTTCACCTAGGTTTTCAAATTTCTTGGCATACAGTTCTTCATAGTAATTTCTTACAATCCTTTGTATTTCTGTTGTGTCAGTTGTAATCTCTCCTCTTTCATTTCTGATTGTGTTTATTTGAGTCCTCTCTCTTTTTTTCTTGATGAGCCTGCTTAAAGGCTTGTCGATTTTGTTTATGTTTTCAAAGAACTAGCTCCTGGATTCATTGATCCTTAGAATTGTGCTTTTAGTCTCTATGTCATTTAATTCTGCTCTGATCTTGGTTATTTCCTTCCTTCTACTTGCTCTGGGCTATCTTTGTTGTTGTTCCTCAAGTTCTTGTAGGCATAGGGTTAAGCTGTTTGTTTGAAATGTTTTTATCTTTTTTATGTAGACCTGTATCACTATGAACTTCCCTCTCAGGACTGCCTTCGCTGTGTCCCATAAGTTTTGGGTCGTTGTGAGTTCATTTTCATTTGTTTCCAGAAACTTTCCAATTTCCTCCCTAATCTCATTGTTGACCCATTCATTGTTTAATAGCATGCTATTCAATCTTCATGATTTTGAGTGTTTGGGGTTTTTCCCCTTGGGGTTGGTTTCTAGTTTCAGTCCCTTGTGGTTGGAGAAAATGCTTGGTATGGTTTCAATTTTCTTGAATTTGTTGAGGCTTGTTTTGTGTCCTATCATGTGGTCTATCTTTGAAAAAGTTCCATGTGCATTTGAAAAGAATGTGTATTTAGTTTCTTTGGGATGAAGGGCTCTATATATATCAGTTAAGTCCATTTCATCTAGAATGTTGTTCAATGCCACAATATCTCTGTTGATTTTTTGTGTGGAAGATCTGTCCATTTTTGACAGTGGGGTGTTAAAATCACCTACTATAATTGTGTTGCTGTCAGTATCTTTCTTGAAGTCCTCTAAGATTTTCTTTATGTATTTAGGTGCTCCTATGTTGGGTGCATATATATTTACAATATTTATGTCTTCTTGGTGGATTCTTCCCTTGAGTATTATGAAGTGACCTTCTGGATCTCTCTTTATGGCTCTTCTTTTGAAGTCTATTTTGTCTGATATGAGTATTGCTACCCCGGCTTTTTTTTTTCCCTGTCCATTAGCTTGGAAAATTTGTTCCCAGCCCTTTACTTTGAGTCTATGTAGGTTTCTTTTGTCCTGAGGTGGGTCTCTTGTAGGCAGCATACATGTGGGTCATGCTTTCTTATCCATTCCGCTATTCTATGTCTTTTGATTGGAGCATTTAATCCATTTACATTTAAGGTTATTATTGATAGGTACTTATTCACTGCCAGTTTCATACCTGTGTTTCTTTCTCTTTCTCTCCCTCTCCCTC
>PVKU01015649.1:0-17510 GCA_004027475.1 Anoura caudifer | reverse complement strand
GGCTTTGGACAGTTACTAAGCTTTTCTGGTTCTCTGGCTCTTCACGTCTAAAATAAAGATGATAACAACTTCATGACAGTTGTTGCGGTGAGTCAGCGAGATGGTGTATGTGCTTGCAATAGTTCTTGGCATAGAAAAAGTCTACAATATATTATGGGTTGACTCAAAAGTATGAATGAATGAATATATATTACTTCTCATTTACTTTGAAAAAGGATTTATATAGCTTACAATAAATAATACATCTATAATGGGAGACTTAAAAATAAAAGAAATGTCAGCCACTTATAGGTATACAATCAAGAGAATTGAAAACATATGTTTACATAAAAATTTGTGCATGAATGTTCATCGCAGCATTACTCAAAAAACAAAACAAAACAAAACAAATAAAACAAAACAAATCCCAAAATGTCCATCAGCTGATGAATGGATAAACAAAATGCAGTATATTCATATAACAGAATATTATTCCACCGTAAAAAGAAATGAAATACTGACACATGTGACAATATTTATCAGTATAAGTGAAGGATGTCAGTCACAAAAGACCATGTATTATATGATTCTATTTATATAAAAAGTCAGAAGAGGTAAATGCATAGAAACAGAAAGCAGATTAGTGGTTGCCTGGATCTGGGAGGAGGGAAAAATGTGGAATGACTGCTTCATGGGTAGGAGGCTCTTTTCAAAAAGACAAATACTTAAATTTTTTTTATTGATTAGAGAGAGAGAAACATTGAAACACTGATTTGTTGTTCCCCTTATTTATGTAAAAGGGGAAAGCTTTATATGATTTGAAAGAAACCAGAGTATGTTCCCCTTATTGATGCATTCATTGGTTGATTCTGGTATGTGCCCTGACCAGGGATTGAACCTGCAACCTTAGCATATTGGGATGATGTTCTAACCAACTGATCTACCTGGACAGGGCTGGGGTTTTTTTTTTTTTTTTTGGAGTGATGAAAATGTTCTGGGATCAGATAGTGACGATAGTTGCACAATTCTCTGAATACATACAGTAAAAAGCACTGTACTCTATACTCTAAAGTGCTAAAATGGTAAATTTTATAGTCTATGAATTTTATCTCAATAAAAAAATTTGAAAGGTCATAAACCACATAGAAGACAAGGTGAGCTCGAAACAACTACACCAGGATTCAAAATTTGATCATAATTGCAATAGATTATTCTGATGAGCATACTGGTCTTTCTAAATATACTAGCTAAACTGGAAAAGGATCTTTTGATCAGCTAACACAAACAATGTGTAATAATGGTCTTCATACACCACTGGCTCTCCAAGTGTGCACCCTGACCACTAGCAGCAGTATCACCTGGAAACTTGTTAGAAAGACAAATTTTCAAAAGCACTCCAGATATGCTGAACCAGAAACTTGGGGATGAGGCCCAATAATCTTTGTTTTAACAAGTCCTCTAGGTGGCATTGATGTGCACTAATGTTGGAAAACCACCATCACACAAATGGCAGTGTGGTATTTTTTTAATGAGGTATTTTTCCTTTTTGTTTTCCCAATTTTATTTTGTATTGGCTTCAGGTATACATCTTAGCAGCCAGACAATCATATATTTTATATAGGGCTCCCTTAGATATTTCTAGTACCCCAACTGGCACCATACATAATGACTGCAATACTATTCACTATATTCCCACGCTTTTCTCACATCCCTGCGACTAATTTGTAACTGCCAATCTGTACTTAATCCCTTTACTTCCTTCACCCAGTTCCCCAAACCCTACCCCTCTGGCAACCACCAGTTTGTTCTCTGTGTCTATGAGTCTGGTTCAATTTTGTTCGTTCATTTATTTTGTTCTTTAGATTCCACATATAAGTGAAATTATATAGTATTTGACTTTCTCTGATTGACTTATTTCAGTGAGCATAATACACTCCAGGTCCACTCATGCTATCGCAAATGGTAGGGTTTCATTCCTTTTTATGGCTGATTAATATTCCATTGTAAATACGTACCACCACTTTTTTATCCACTTGTCTATTGATGGGTACTTGGGTTGCTTCCATATCTTGGCTATTGTAAATAATGCTGCAATGAACATAAGGGTGCTTAGGTTCTTTTGAACCAGTGCTTGGGTTTCTAGGGATAAATCCTCAGAAGTGAAATTGCTAGGTCGTAAGGTGGTTTCATTTTTAAATTTTTGAGGAAATTCCATACTGTTTTCCATATTGGCTGCATCAATCTGCATTACTACCAACAGTGCATAAGTGTTCCCTTTTCTCCACATCCTTGCCAGCACTTGTCATTTGTGGATTTATTAATAATAGCCACTCTGACAGGTGTAAGGTGGTAGGTATCTTATTGTGGTTTTAATGTTGAACATCTATTCATATATCTATTGGCCATCTGTATGTGCTCTTTGGAGAACTGTCTGTTCACATCCTCTGCCCATTTTTTAAATTGGATTTTTTTTTTTGGTGTTGAGTAGTAAGAGTTCTTTATAAATTTTGAATATTAACCCTTTATCAGATGCATCATTGGTGAATATGTTCTCCCATTTAGTAGGTTGTGTTTTCATTTTACTGATGGTTTCCTTTTTACTTCTTTCCCATTTGGATGCCTTTTATTTCTTCTTCTTGTCTGATTGCTGTGGCAAAGACTTCTAGTACTATGTTGAATGAAAGTGGTGAAAGTGGACATCCCTGTCTTTTTCCTGATCTTAAGGAAAATGATTTTAATTTTTCCCATTGAGTATAATGTTACATGTGGGTTTGTCATATATGGCCTTTATTATGTTGAAGTATGAGTATATTCCCTCTATTCTCACCCATTTTATCAGATATGGGTGTTGAATTTTGTCAAGTGCTTTTCCTGCATCTATTTATATGATCATGTGATTTTTATCTTTCATTTTATTTATGTAGTGCTTCATGTTAATTGATTTGCAGATATTGTACCCACTTTGCAGCCCAGGAATAAATCCCACTTGATCATGGTGTATGATTTGTTTGATGCTTTGCTAATATTTTGTTGAATATTTTTTGCATCTAATTTCCTCACGGATATTGGCTTATAATTTTCTTTGTAGTGTCTTCATCTGGTTTTGGAATTAGGATAATGCTGGCCTCATAAAAAGATCTGGGAGTCTTCCTTCCTCTTGAATTTTTTTGAATAGTTTGAGAACAGGTGTTAGTTCTTTAAATGTTTGGTAAAATTCATCTGTGAAGCCATTTGGTCCAGGACTTCTGTTTGTTGGAAGTTTTTTTGAGCATTGCTTTAATTTTATTACTTGTAATCAGTCTATTCAGATTGTCTGATTCTTATTGATTCAGTTTTAGAAGATTGTGTGTTTCTAGAATAGGAATTTATCCATTTTGTTCAGATTGTCTAATTTGTTGGCATTTAGTTGTTTGTAATATTTCCTTACAATTCTTTGTATTTCTGTGGTGTCAATTGTTACTTATCTTTTTTTCCCCTGATTTTATTTATTTGGGCCTTATGTCTTTTTTCTTGATGAGTCTAGTTCAGGTTTATCAATTTGGTTTATCTTTTCAAACAACCAGCTCTTGATTTCATTGATCTTTTGAACTGTTTGGTTTTTTGTTGTTTTTTTTTTTCTCTATGTCATTTATTTTTGCTCTTATCTTTATTACTTCCTTCCTTCTACTCACTTTGGGCTTTGTGTGTTGTTCTTTTTCTAGTTCTTTTAGGTGTAAGGACAGATTTGTTTATTTGAGATTTTTCGTGTTTTTTGTGGTCAGCCTGTATTGCTACTCTTAGGATTGCTTTTGCTGTGCCCCACAGATTTTGAGTTGTTTGTTCATCTTTGTTTCTCTCAAGATAACAAAATTTTTATTTATTCCTTGATCTCATTGTTAACCCATTCATTGTTTATTAACATGTTACTTAGCCTCCATTTGTTTGTGATTTTCAGTTTTCTTTCTTGTAATTTATGTCTACTTTCATACCATTATGGTCAAAGAAGATGCTTGATATGATTTCAATCTTCTTAAATTTATTGAGACTTGTTTTGTGTCCTATTCTGTGGTATATCCTAGAAAATGTTCCATGTGCACTTGAAAAGAATGTATATTTTGCTGTTTTTGTGTGAAATGATCTTAAAATATCAATTAAATCCATCTGGTCTAGAGTGTCATTTAAGACTGCTGTTTCCTCATTGATTTTCTGTCTGGAAAATCTATCCATCAAAGTCAATGGGGTGTTAAAATCCCTGACTATGACTGTATTTCTGTCAATCTCTCCCTTTATGTCCATCAAGATTTGCTTTACATATTTAGGTGCTTCTATGTTGGGTGCATAAATATTTACAAGGGTTTTATCTCATCGTTGGATTGATTTTTTTATCATTATGTAATGTCTTTATCTCAGAGCCCTTATTTTTAAAGTCTATTTTGTCAGATATAAGTATTGCTACCCCAGCTATTTTTTTCATTTCCATTTGCATGAAATATCTCTTTCCATCCCTTTACCTTTAGTCTGTATATCTTTTATTATGAGGTGGGTCTCTGGTAGATAGTATATATATGGGTCTTGTTTTCTTATCCATTCAGCTACCTATGTCTTTTGATTGGAGCATTTAAGCCACTTACATTTAAAGTGATTATTGATAGGTACATATTTATCAACATTTTATTCTTTACCACTATGTTCCTCTTTTTAAAAAAAAAACGTCTTCTTCTTAAAGAAGATCCTTTAACATTTCTTGTAATACTAGGTTAGTGGTAATGAGTTTCTTTAGCTTCTTCTTACCTGGGAAACTCTTTATTTTACCTTCAATTTTAAATTATAGCCTTGCTGGCTAGAGCAGTCTTGGTTATAGGTCCTTGCTTTTCATTACTTTGAATATTTCATCCGAGCCCTCCAGCCTGAAACAGTTCTGTTGAGAAATCAGCTGACAATCTTATGGGAGCTCCTTTGTAGTTAACTGTCTTTCTCTTGCTGCTTTTGAGATACTTTCTTTGTCTTAAACTTTTTCCATCTTAATTATAATGTGTCTTGGTATGGGCCTCTTTGGGTTCATCTTGTTTAGGACTCTCTGTGTTTCTTGGACCTTCATGACATTTTCTTTCACTAGGGTAGGAAAGGTTTCAGCCATTATTCCTGCAAAAAGGTTCTCAATTCCTTGCTCTCTCTCTTGTCCTTCTGGTACTCCTATGATGAAGATGTTGTTATGCTTCATGCTGTCCTAGAGGTCCCTTGGATTATCCTCATTTAAAAAAAATTCTTTTTTACCCCCTACTCTGATTGCGTAGCTTTTGCTACCTTGTCTTCCAAATCACTGATTTAGTTCTCTGCTTCATCTAGCTTGCTGATTCCTTCTAGTGCATCATTCATTTCAGATTATCGTATTCTTCATTTTTGACTGATTCTTTTTTATGGCTTCTATGTCATTTTATATACATGTTATCTCTTGTTAAAGTTCTCACTAAGTTCCTTGAGCATCCTTATAACCATTGTTTTGAACTCTGATAGCTCACTTGCCTCCATTTCATTTAGTTCTCTTTTTCTTGGGATTTCTCCCATACTTTCATTTGAGGCATGTTTGTCTCCTCATTTTGGCTGCCCTCTGTATTTGTTTCTGTGTATCAGGTAGATCTGCTATGCTCTGGTATGGTGACCTTATATAGTAGGTGATGGTGGGACACAGAGGGGCTCTCTCCCTGATCCCCTGAGCTAGGTGCTACAGGAATGTCCCTTGTGTGGGTTATGTAAGCCTTCCTGTTGTAGTTGAGTTTTGAATGCTCTTGGCCATGGGTGGGGCTGCCCCAACAGCTGGCTATAAGTATCTCTCCTGAGGGCAATGTATAAGCTGCTGAGTGGGGCTGGCTACACAAAGCTGAATTTGCCCCAACAGAGTCTGGTGTCTGCTGAGATCTCCCTTTGTGGTCTGAACCACTGGGTGTATTGGTTCTAGGGGCCTTTGGGAGGGAATCCGGTGCAGATCGAGGTCAGGTGCTGCTGGGCTACCTGTTTGGAGCTACAAAGTGATCCACAGTTTGTGGCTACCTCTGCTGGGCCTGGATTTGTGTGGGAGGTGCCTAGGGGTGCAGGAAGGTTGATTTCTGCTCTCACTGAGTTCACGGACAGGTCAGCAAAAGGCCCAAGTCTCCTTGAGATCTGCCCTCACCTGTTAACTGTCTGGTAGGCTCAGTCAGTGTGCAAAAAAGCCTCTGGCAGTATGTGAGCTGTGTGATGCAGGCTCTCAGTGAGTGGTGTTCATCAGACTGATACAAATTCAAACTTGGCACCAGTGCTATGTTAGAGGCTACTCAGCAGTAGTCTCAGGTACACCAAGGTCAGCTCCACCCACCAAGTGCCTGTGGACCTTTGTGTTGGGGCAGGGTTTCAGTGATTTATCAGGGTTAGGCCAGCTGAGGCCCAAACAGACAGAGATGTGGCCTGTGAAAAGACAGTTCTGCATAGGAATGGTGGCGCTATCTGTAGTGTGAGGGGAAAAATGGCCCCGCCCAAAAGTCAAACAACTCAATTCTTCCCAGAGTCTACCCAGACCTCCTACAGAGTCTTCTGTAATTGGGGACCAGGATGGCCACAGCCTGCCAGCGATACTTCAGAGTGAAGCTAAGCAGGGCCAGCCACTGGCAGTTGAGGGAGTGGAGCTAGTAGCTTTCCCAAGGCGATTTGGGATGCTACTACTCTGGCCCATGCGGTACAGGGTGCAGCTTCTCAGGCATTCTGATAATGTATCATGGCTACTCTGGCCCACAGTGGGGGGGGGGGGGCAGGTACTCTGGTCCTCAGGGAGCAGGGCATTTCGCATGCACTGGTGCTCTGGTGCACTGTGCATGAGGGGGCAGGGTAAATGGTCTCTGCCCCAGGGTCACACAACTCTGATTTTTTCCTGAGTTCACTCTCAAGCTCCCTTTAAGAAAGTCTCTACCATAGGCTGCTCAAATAGCAGATTCCTGCAGGTCATGAGCTTGGCTGGAGAGACAGGGGGATAGGAGGGTGGGGCTTGCGCAGTCCCCATAGGCCAGGGCAGTTTGGAGGCGAGTGCTCAACCCAGGAAAGATGGTGTCTATGGGCACAATGGGAGAGGGACTCAGCACAGGGACCCTGGTGGCTGTCCCTTCAGCTCTCTACCTAGAACCACACAATTCAGTCTGTCCTCACAAGACTATAGTCTGCTCGGAGCTGTTCTTCCTCCCCTAGAGCTTGGGGTGAGTGGCAGTGAACAATATTTTATGAGCTGGCCCTTTAAGAGGGCACCCAGGTCTCTAGCAGATGCCTATTTTTCCCTAGTGATGACCAAATCCCCAGATTTTTATAGCCAGACATTATGTGGGCTCCGCTTCCAGGCTCTGGTACTCTAGGCTGGGGAGACTGGCGTGGGGTTGAGACCTCACGTTCCTCACGGGGAACCTTTGTAGCTGAGGTATTCCTCTAGATTTTCAGCTGCTGCACATGGGTTCAGGATCAGCCCTTTTCATGTCTCCACCCTCTTACCAGCCTAGATGTGGCTTCTTCTGTAAGTCCTTGGTTATAAGACTTCTGTTCTCCTAATCTTCAGTTGGTTGTTTAGGCTGATTGTTCTATAACTTAGTTGTAACTCCAGTTCAGGCCTGGGAGGAGGTGAGTGTAGCTTCCACCTACTCTACAACCATCTTCTCCCAGGCTTCTTGATCAACTGGATTTTTGGTTTTTACAAATTGGATTTACATGAGTTCAAGCAACATTACCCAGCTCATTCCTAGGGTTCACTGTCTATTATAAGAGCTATAGGACTAAAATATAACATTTTGCATCCCATAGTGCTCAGCCTGATATAGCTATATCTTTCTCACCTATATGGCTACAGTGTACGCTAACTAGTCTCTACAAACTCACTCATGCCTACAAACACAGTAATTTTTCTATGGGTTTAGGGAAGAGCAAAGTAAGCACTCAAGAAAGGCTTGGGAAGAAAATACATTCTGAATATACATGTGAGTATGAACATGCTGCCTCTTAACTAATTCACTTAAGACTTCGAGATGAAAGCATAAGGGTATTCTGAAATATATTACACTGAAAGTAAAGATGAAATCTAATAGTTAAAGGGAGGAATGTTGCCAGTGCCTCTAGATAATAACTCAAAGACTTTAAGAACTTACTAAAACCAATAGAACATTATTACAGTTTATCATGCCATGTTCACAGGATAGTCCAAGTATGCAATTGATCAAAAACATGCTACAGCCACCTGCAAACATACCACATCTTTGCTGCACATGCACACACACACACATATGCACAGTCCCCAGACAGTGGCACACACACAGTAATCAGCATATACACAGTGCTAACACTCAGAGTTAGAACCAGGGCCACCCTAACTTATTCTTGGGCCCCATGACTACAGCAAGAAAGAAGGATGGGCTTGGGGGGAGTATGCCAGGAGGAACCATTACCATTGTTCTCTAGAGACCCGGGTGCACCATTGTTAAAGATTTGATCCACATGATTCAATATGAACTCAATCACCACCTGCTGGACCCGCACGGCAAGGAAGGCTGCATCTCCATTGCAACCGGTAGCTTCAATTTCTTTGGACCTAAATCATGAAAGAAACACATTCAGTTCAGTGAGTCAACCCTAGAGCAGTAAGGGGGAGCCAGTGGGCCTTTTATACAAGCCCCATCTCTTCAATGCATATGGTTTGTTAATCTTAGAATATATACATTCTTTATTCTCACCTGAAGATATGTTTATTGATTTTAGAGAGACAGGAAAGGGAGGGGGGGAGAGAGAGAGAGAGAGAGAGAGAAACGTTGAAGTGAGAGAGAAACATTGATCAGTTGCCTGTCATATGTGCTCCAACAAGGTATTAAACCTGCAACCTTTTTGGTGTACAGGACGATGCTCCGAAGAACTGAACCACCCAGGGTGAATATTTTAACTACTAAAACCTACTAAAGGGACTCTCCAAGTGCTGTGAAGCCCAACACACTGAACAAATTTAAAACAATTACCAGGAATTATGCATTGCAAGACTATAACACTATTATTAGTGAATATACAGGAATTGATTTCTTTCCATAGGGTCCACCCCACCTGATTGTTCTGTGGGGCAGCTCATCATTCATAAAGTCATATGAAGCAATCGATTCAGGTTACAGCCAGCTGTGACCCCACCAAAACCAACAAAAGCCAATGAGCCACATAGACAAGAGAGGCCTTTTCAAGAAATTATAACATATAGACCTATAACTTTAGTCACCTCCCAGTTGCAGCCAGAAAATGCCTTTAAAACCCAGAGTTTCCAGGGTAGCAGGCAAAGAAGTTAAGCTATTAAAATCACCTTTAATCTGTGTGTGTTACAAAAGACAACTTAGCTACAGATTTGTCTTCAAAGGTCTTCAATTTTAAAGAACCCAATTTTCATTTCGATCAGTGGGCTGTTTTGAGTTCACTGCAGGGATGGTGGGGTGAGAGGTGAGGATGTGGCGGTTACCTGAGGAGGTTTGGTGCCCACACGAGGGCCAAGTTCCTGGCATGCATGTTGGTCTTGCTGCTGAAGGAAGCGATGTGAGCCAGGTGTCGAATCAGGTATTCCAAAGTCCTGTAATGGTTCATTTTTTTTTTTTTTTTTTACAAAGTAAAAAACTTTAGGGCCTGTGTGAAGCCTGGAGATCATTCCTAAGTTTGGATTTGAGAGACTAAATAAATGTTTCTATCTTGTGAGTTTTGGAGGAATATCAGGAAGATACCAAGACTGATGGAAGTAATTTTCTAATTTTCTTGGCCCTCAGCATGTTGGCTTAGGGTGGGAAAGGGGGATATTCTTGGATGAAAAACATCTATTATTGCTGGGAAGTTCTATCTTACACCACATCAAAATCTGCCCCTCTGTAACAGATGGGCAGGCTTGGGGAACACTGGGAAAGGTGGTAAGATTAGGGGCTAAAGTGGGAGAATTAAATGAAAGGATGAGATGATGCTCAACACTCAAGAGCTACAGTCAAACTCTGCTTTAAAACCATCTTGGTTTTCACAGATTTGGTTACTCTATGAATCTGGGTCAGAATCTAGGATATCACTGTGAGAATATCCTTGTATGATCAGAATTAGGGTGAGACTCCTGAGAGTAATTGGGACATGGGCTGCCCCTTCCCACCAATGTCCCTAGTCAGACATCAACACATTCTAATGAAAGTGACCTGTTCACCCACCTCAAAATGCCCCAGGAAAGCCACTGTCTGCTGAATTTGTTCCCTTTTATGATGCCAGCCTGCGTCTGTGGTGGTATTACACCCCCATGAGAGGCTGTGACTTTCTTTCACCAAGGATGCTTACCTATAATGGGATGGGGGAAGCTCCTGGATAACATTTTGGATTCGGGCCAACTGGCCTTCTTCTGGGCAACGAGACACTGCCTCCTGCAGAGAAGAACACGAAGAACCCAGTGAGTGCCCGAGAGGGTGGACACACACCTGCATCAGCTGGTTTTATTTAGGCTTCTGGTACTGCAGCCTTCCAACCGGCCCTAGAGATCATCCTTCCAAGAGGCATGCTTTTCTAGTAAAAACAAACAACTGAAATCTCTGAGGGTTCATACATGAAGCCTCTAGCATTGAGCACACACACAGAAGCCTGTGGATTGTTCGGGTCTCTCTGCATTCTCAGATAGGTGTCAGGTATCCGGTAAAGAAGGTGTAGAATCTTGAGTGTGTCTTGTGTGGCAGAAAGAGTCAGAGACTCTGGGAGAGAAAAAGAGACAGAGACAGAGGGAGACAGGGGAGGCAAAGATGACAGGGTGGCTCCGTGTTTACTCAGCCAGCTGTCTTCTTGGGTGTAAACAGCCACTTCCCATCCAGCCTCAGACTATTCCATGACCTTGCCACTACTCAGCAGCTGCATGTTGTAGATGCTGGGAAGCAGGGAAGATGCGCCTTCTCAAGCCAGATAACAGCTTTTTCCCTGAGACCCAGTGGCCTTGCCAGGTCTTGCTCTCTGTTGTTTTCTGTGTGGGTACGCTGTCTCCTCCCTCCAGCCCAAGGCCCCTACGGGAGGGGTTTCAGTAAAGGCGGTGTGATCACAGGCTTGTCCAGGAATTATGAGCAATGCAGGTGTCCCTGGGCAGATTACCCTGCATCCCTGTCCTGAGAACCTATCCTGCCTTTGCCCAGGCTCAAGGGCCCTTCCCAGTACATGGCTGAGTGCTCCAGAGCTGCCATCATTGGAATGGCACCTAAATTCAAGGTCAACACCAGTCACATCTTCCTTTTTTTGTCTAAGGTATAATTTATACATATTAAAAATGTAAAAGTCTTAAGCTATAGCTCCATGAGTTTTTTCACATACATATACCCATATTACCCAACCAAGACCAAGGTACACTTTAAAAGGAGCTCGTGAGCTCACTTCAGTCCTATGACCCTAAATCCATAGGCACATGCAACTCACACAGTCTTGTATTTCCTCCCCATGCTGGAAACTTGCTTTACATTTATGCAGAGGGTGGACAAAAGTAGGTTTACAGCTGTTTATATGAAAAAAGGTATAATACAAGAATAAATAGTTATACAGGAATAAACTCTTTGTTTCATGTACTCACAACTGTAAGCCTACTTTTGCCCACCCCATATACAGGGTGTGTCCAGAAGGTAATCAGCCGCGTAATACGAAACAATAGACAATTATTGAAAAAGGTACAAGATTCAGGAAACACTGTACACAGGACAATGATGCCTCAGTCCCCTTCAAAGTAGGCACTTGGGGCCTCACACAGTTCTCCCAACCACCATCAGCTGCCCATTGTATTTTCCTGAATCTCACTGAGGATCAGAAATCTCTTTCCTTTCAAAGGTGATCTTAGTTTTGGGAAAATCAGTAAGTCACAGGGCACCAAATCTGGGATGTAAGAGGGCTGAGTCACCTGGGTGGTTTGATGTTTTGTCAAAAAACTGCATGAGATGCGATGCATGGGCAGATGTGTGATCGTAATGAAGCTGACAATCACCAGTTGCCCACGGCTGCAATGGAATCAGAAAAATAGTTCCCACAGAGGAATGTTTCAGCTTAATGCAAAATCTGTTGCAGATTTGTTGCTTTACTCAGTTGTTTTTAATGTGATGGCCACACAGTACACGTGCTCACTCAACAGCATCTACTGCCTCCACTGACTAGTAGAGTGAGGTTGTCATTGGCCACATGTGTGTGTCTCGGTCCACTCTCCTTGGCTGCCAAGTTCTATCAATGTTGTGCAAACCATTCTCATTATATTAACAATGGCTGGAATTTTTTTAGACACACCTCATATATTGTAAAATACAGTCTTTAATTTGATAAGTACTTCCCCCTGTAATACCACTAAAATAAGATCCTATGCGGTGGTTTTCTTACACTATTCACCTCTGCTCAGCATTTAGCTGTCATGTGCTTGCTGTGCATAAGGAATGAAGTTCAAACTCGCAGTTATGAGAATTTTTATGCACAGAAAAGTAGAAGGAAGTTAACTTTATGGGGCCCCTTCTGTTCACCAGCCTGGCGAGGCTACACTTGCTGGGTCTGTTGTGTTCTAAACAGAAAGAACTCCAAGGGGCTGCCCCAGCCAGCCTTCCCGACCCCCTCACCCATCTCCCTTTTTTCCACAGCACTCACCACCTTCACCTATACTAACTAATGTGCTTATTTATCAGGTTTACTGTTTTGTCTGTCTCCTTGCTAGATGTAAGCTCTGCTAAGTGCCAGGATGTGACAAGTCCCAGTCCCTGGCGCACAGGCATTATCTCCAGACTTCTTGAACGACTGACTACACTCCATTTCCCTCCGTGCCAGGGCTTTATCTGTTAAGGCTTTTTTTTTTTTTTTTTGCCTTTTTATTTATTTTTAAAAGATATTTTTTATTTATTTAGTTTTAGATAGAGGGGAAGGGGGAGAGAGAGGAAGAGAAACATCAGTGTGTAGTTGCCTCTCACATGCCCCGTACTGGGGACCTGGCCTGCAACCCAGGCATGTGCCCGGACTGGGAATCGAACCAGCGACCCTTTGGTTCGCGGGCCAGCACTCAATTCACTGAGCCACACCAGCCAGGGCTGCCTTTTTATTTAATCAAAGTAAAATATATATACAGAAGCTTACCATTGTTAAAGGCAATCAAAATTCTCTACATGGAAAACTTGGTACTTAGTTGTCTAAGCGGAAGTGAGGAGAAAGATGAGAGTGGGAAGGGCACAGTCACAGGTGCCCCGACCTGCTGGTGGGTTTGCAAGCCTGAGAACAGATTTGGCGTCCGCGAGGCCTCTGACTCCGTCCTCACTTTTTAAGACCTGCAGACTGGAGAGGCGAGGACGGGAAGGGAGGCCAGACTAAGCACCCTGACACTTCTGCTCTCTTCCCGGGAGTGGTCACTTAAAAAACATTTGTGGGGAGGACCCTGGCTGCCAAGGGAGAGCCTCATCAAGGGAGTAAAGGGAGAGAAACTCCAGGGGAGGGAGGGCCATGGAATGCAGAGTGGTGCCTCCCACAGTCTATCCTGCAAAGGGGGAGGGGTGGGAGGCCTCTCTTCCTCTCCCTGCAAAGCTAGGATGAGCTTGGCAAAGCTGGCGCACACTCACCCCCACCCTTTCTAAAAATGTATCTGGGGAATAAAGGTGTAGATGAATTTAACAGACCACATGGAAAGTTCCTTTAACATTTTAGGAAGCTGTTAGTCATCTTTATTCTCTGAGAAGCAGGGCGGGCTCATCCCCTGATGCCTGTAGCTCCCATTTGGGATTGGCGTTTATTTTATTATTCATAGCCTCTCCCCATCACACCCCAATCCTATTCAGAGGCTCTCTAGATCTTTGTTTCTCTCCTGGAACAGCCCAGGCACTGCAAACTTATTTTTAGCCCATGCAGCCCTGTCAGCAGTGTGGACAAACAACCTGGGGCTCCTCCTTCCAACTGTACCCCCGCTGCAACTCAGCCTTTGCCTTTGGTTGTGTGTTACTTATTTAAAAATTATAATTTTTTATTTTAAATTATTTACTCAATTAGATTAAAATAAAGTAATTTGTACACATAGTTATGAAAATGCAAAGCAACCAAAGGAATCCACGGAAGAAAGTTAGCGTTCTTTCAACAGCAGACCTCATTCTCCAAAGGCAACCACTGTGTGTCCTTCCCGACAGTCTCTTTGCCTATCTGTGTTTGTCATACGTGGAAGCAAGCATGACTACAGGATCTGGCCCATCTGCAAAGTCTCTGCCTCCCATCATTTTCTGTTGCGTGCTCCACAACAGCCATGGTGGCCTCCACATATTCTCTCAAGCAAGCTCAGGCAAGTCTTCCACAGGGCCTTTGCACTTGCTGGTCCTTCATGACATCCTCTTCCCCTAGATAGTTGCCTAATGCGGTCCCTCACTTCATCCATGTCTGTTCACACATCACCTTGTAGAGAGAGGTTTGATTTATCCTAACAAAAATGTAAGTCCCCATCATTCTCTCCCCTGTACTTGCATAAATTCTCCTCATAATACTTATCAACAGTTCTCCTTAAGTAACAGTGAAATGCTTACTCTCTTTGACTCTATTCTAATTCTAGTCTGCATTTCTCCCCTGGCCTTCAGGGAATAGCTCTTGCTATAGATATGCTAATATTAGAGGATTTCTGCTTGAGGCTTGAGCTTTTGGCCAAAATTTGCAGGAGCCTCAAGACTGGACTCAAAGGAAGGGTTTGGGGGACACAAAGAGATTTAGAGATTTCCCTCCACTTCTGTGGGTGCGGAGATGTCTGCGGTTAGTCATCCCGCACACCACTTGCCCAGCCTATCTTCCCTTCCCTGGACACAAAAGAAACCTGAATTCTGGGCTCTCTTAAAACGGATTTAAGGAAGCTCTAAGTGTGCCTGCCACCCACACCCCCTAGTCCCCAATCATCTCCAGTTTGACACCTTCTCAATCAATAAATCTTTCCTTATTCCAAAATGTTTTCCCTGATGTTTTGAATATTGGCCTTTTGAAGCACTGGGCACACAGACCTTGAACTGGTAACACTCACTGAACTACGCTTTAAATTTGTTTATCATCTGTCTCTTTCATTAAAATGTAAGTTGCACAGGAGCAAGGATTTTTTAAAAATTATTTTTATTGATTACGCTATTACAGTTGTCCCATTTCTCCCCCATCATTCCCCTCCACCCTACACATCCCCTCCTACCCACATTCCCCCCTTTAGTTCATGTCCATGTGTCATAAGTTCTTTAGCTTCTACTTTTCCCACACTATTCTTGCCCTCCCCGTCTATTTTCTACCCACCGTCTGTGCTACTTGTTCTATGTACCTTTCCCCCTCTCTCCTCCTCCCACTCCCCTGTTGCTAACCCTCCATGTGATCTCCATTTCTGTGTTTCTGCTCCTGTTGTAGTGGTTTGCTTAGTTGGCTTTTGTTTTAGGTATGGTTGTTAATACCTGTGAGTTTGCTGTCTTTTTACTGTTCATATTTTTTATCTTCTTTTTCTTAGATAAGTCCCTTTAACATTTCATATAATAAGTGCTTGGTGATGATGAACTCCTTTAACTTGACCTTATCTGAGAAGCACTTTATCTGCCCTTCCATTCTAAATGAAAGCTTTGCTGGATAGAGCAATCTTGGATGTAGGTCTTTGATTTTCATGACTTGGAATACCTCTTTCCAGCCCCTTCTTGCCTGCAAGGTCTCTTTTGAGAAATCAGTTGACACTCTGATGGGAACTCCTTTGGAGGTGACTGTCCCCTTATCCCTTGCTGCTCCTAGAATTCTCTCCATTTTAATCTTGGGTAATGGAACTATGATGTGCCTTGGTGTGTTCCTCCTTGGGTCCACCTTCTTTGGGACTCTCTGAGCTTCCTGGACTTCCTGGAAGTCTATTTCCTTTGCCAGATTGGGGAAGTTCTCCTTTATTATTTGTTCAAATAAGTTTTCCACTGGTTGCTCTTCTTCCCCTTCTGGTACCCCTATAATTTGGATGTTGGGACGTTTAAAGATCTCCTGGAGGTTCCTAAGCCTCTCCTCATTTTTTTGAATTCTTGTTTCTTCCTTGTTTTTTGTTTGGTTGTTTCTTTCTTCTTCCTGGTCCACTCCATTGATTTGAGTCCCAGTTTTCCTCCCATCTCTGTTGGTTCCCCATGCATCTTTCTTCATTTCACTTATTGTAGCCTTCATTTTTTCATCTAATTTGTGACCAAAATCAACCAATTCTGTGAGCATCCTGATCACCAGGGTTTTGAATTGTGCATCTGATAGGTTGGCAATCTCTTCGTTGCTTAGATAAATTGGCTCTGGGGCTTTAATTTGTTCTCCAGTTTGAGCCATTTTCATTTCCATTTTTTTTTTTTGTTTTTTTTTTTGGTCTAGTCGCGGCTGTTACGTAGTGAGGGGTGGAGCCTTAGGTGTTCCCCAGGGCGGGACAGCCCAGTCGCTGGGTAGTGACGCTGTATGTGGGGTGGGGTCTGAGAGGAGACAATGGCGCTTGCTGTGCTTACTCTCGGGTTCCAGTTCCCTCCACCGCTTCCCCTTTGCCTGAATTATCTGCGCGTGAATGTGGGACCACCCAGTCAGCCAGCCGCCTTGAGCAGCCTCACTTGGTCCGCACAGTTGCTACCCTGTGCCCGGGGTCCGCTAGCCACCATCTGCTTGCCTGGGATCTGCCAGCCACTGCTGCCTGCGTGCCTGGGTCTGCACCTCTGCTTTTTCCTGCCGCAACTCCGCCCCTCTTACCAGTCTGAATGAATCGTTGTTGGACTTCCAAACAGTTCGATTTTCTGAGTTCTGGTTGTTTTCTTGTTTCTAAATTTTTGTTGTCCTTCATTTTGGTTGTGAGAGGTGGCACAATGTGTCTGCCTACGCCTCCATCTTTGTTGGAAGTCTCCCCTTGTCTATTTTCTACCCACCGTCAATGCTATTTATTCTCTGTACCTTTCTCCCTCTCTCCTCCTCCCGCTGCCCTGTTGCTAGCCCTCCATGTGATCTCCATTTCTGTGTTTCTGTTCCTGGTCTAGTGGCTTGCTTAGTTTGCTTTTGTTTTAGGTGTGGTTGTTAATATCTGTGAGTTTGCTGTCTTTTTTATTGTCATATTTTTTATCTTCTTTTTCTCAGATTAGTCCCTTTAACATTTCATATAATAAGAGCTTGGTGATGATGAGCTCCTTAACTTTACCTGAGAAGCACTTTATCTTCCCTCCCATTCTAAATGACAGCTTTGCTGGATAGAGCAATCTTGGATGTAGGTCCCTGACTTTCATGACTTCAAATACTTCTTTCCAGCCCCTTCTTGCCTGCAAGGTCTCTTTTGAGAAATCAGTTGACAGTCTGATGGGAACTCCTTTGGAGGTGACTGTCCCCTTATCCCTTGCTGCTTCTAGAATTCTCTCCTTCATTTTAATCTTGGCTAATGGAATTATGATGTGCCTTGGTGTGTTCTTCCTTGGGTCCACCTTCTTTGGGACTCTGAGCTTCCTGGACTTCCTGGAAGTCTATTTCCTTTGCCAGACTGGGGAAGTTCTGCTTTATTATTTGTTCAAATAAGTTTTCCACTGGTTGCTCTTCCT
>PVKU01015648.1:0-17474 GCA_004027475.1 Anoura caudifer | reverse complement strand
AAAAAAAAAAGAAAAAGAAATGTCCTGAGCACAGTTAAAGTACACACAGTTATGCTATGATGTTCACAGTTTAGGTGTATTTAATGCACTTTCAACTTTCAATAATTCTACTTATGATGAGTTTATTGGGATGTAATCCCATCATACATTGAGAAGCATCTATATTTTCTGCCAAATTGTTAGATACTCTATCTCAAACTGGACCTAAAAATAAAAATCAAGTACACTCGTTCATAATTTCTTTAAAAAAAAAAAAGAAAAAAAAAGAAATATTCTGAGAAAGTCTCCATAAGAGAATAACTCAATATGATGTAAAAGATAGTTTAACAAATACTTAATTTAACAACGTGACTAGTGACATTTGGGTAGCGAAGTATGAAATTCTTCACTAAATTTGAATGGTTAAAGTCCAAAGCTTGATGAAATATTTCACAATTAACATTTGAACTAATAAGTAAAGCAACATTGTGGAAAGGCAACATTATCAACTCAAAATACATTCACTTGCTTTTTCTAGACCCTTCCTATAAAAGTCCAGTCTAATTGATGACAAAAGAGCCAATAAGTGGTCTGGGAAAATGACTTGGCAAAAACATCAAGCAAGGTGTTTTTCATAAAGCACAGTAACATACATGAACACAAAAATTTCACCTATACAATCATCTCATAAAATAAAAAGTCTCATATAATGATCTGAAAGATCTTCCATTAGATTGAGAAATTGGGCTTGGAAAATTCTCCTATATGCTTGTATCTCCAATAGTCTAGTCTCTCTTTGAAAACCACTGGGCAACATTTTTCTTAGATATCAACCAATCACATGTGTTAGTACTATATTTCACTCTTTCCCTACCTCACCTTCCCCCCCATACTGACTTATTTTATCCCAAAGTGGTAGTTTGCATAAGTATTAAGGGAAAAGATCATCCAGTTTCATTTTTTTTTCAGGTCATGCCCTGAGTAAGCATCAATATAATTGTAAGAACAAGAGGGAATATACAACATAAAAAGAAAGCCAGGCTTCTCTATATGACCTGTGTGTGTGTAAAAACTCCACAAGCCCTCATATTCATGTGTGTAGATTCAGAGAAGTAAAGCCATAAAAGCACCTATCAATTCTAATATGTCATTTATTTCCCCATATTCTTTTTTAATATATTACTTTTGTGTGAACAGATGCAAGTAATATGTATGGTAAAAACTAAATAAAAAAACAAATAAATGCTTGTATGGTCACAAAGATTTTCAGATCAACTTAATTTTGTCCATTAGTAGTGACTACATTGTGTGCCCAATAAAGAATTGATCATTCCAGTCATTAAAAATAATTTCTCTAGTTCAGACTTTTCTGCTCTAATTGCTTAAAATCTATTCTATTCTAAGATATAAGAAACTATTCAATTTTATACTTCAAGTAGATGAATTGTGTAATACATGAATTATATCTCAATAAAGCTGTTATTTCAAATCTATTGTATGCACATTAATTACTATTTTTTGAGCATTTATCATATACTAAGCGCTTTGCATATGTTAAATCTTTTAATTTGATACCCATAACCAATTTATATGGGGCTTATAGGGCTTATAACTCCAATTTCATGAAGAAACTAAGGTTTAGAAACATTAAGTAACTCATACAATAAGCTAATAAGTGGTAGATTAAGGTTTATATCTGGCTCTGTTAGACTCCAAAGTCCTTATTCCATTCATATCACCAGACTGCCTTTGTGTGCAAGCTGGAGATAGGCAAGCCTTTGCCTAACTACCTAGCAGAAGCAAGATGGATCTGATGATTTCTTAAAGTTGCTTCGAGCTGAAATTTGTTATTTTTAAAATATTTCTTCCAATTTCTTTATCTAAATTATTCATTATTTATTTATTTATTTATTAAAATTTATTTTAATTGTTCTTGCACAGTTTTCTGTCTTTTACTCCCATCCCAGCCCACCGCCCCAGCCCTCCCCACCTCCCTCCCATTTCCACCCCCATAGCTTTTATCCTTGTGTCATTTATACCTGTTCCTGTAAACCCTTCCCCTTTTCCCCTGATCTTCCTTCCCCTCTCCCCTCTGGTGACTGTCAGTCTATTCTCAATTTCAGTGTCTTTGGTTATATTTTACTTGGTTGTTTGTTTTGTTGATTAGGTTCCTGTTAAAGGTGAGATCATAGGGTATTTGTCTTTCACCACCTGGCTTGTTTCACTTAGCATGATGCTCTCCAGTTCCATCCATACTGTTGCAAAGGGTAGGAGCTTCTTCTTTCTTTCTGCTGCATAGAATTCCATTGTGTAAATGTACCATAGTTTTTTGATCCATTCATTTACTGTTGGGCACCTAGGTTGCTTCCAACACTTGGCTATTGTACATTGAGCTGCTATGAACATTGGGGTGCATAGGTTCTTTTGGACTGGTGTTTCAGTGTTCTTAGAATATAATCCTAGCAGTGGGCTTGCCAGATCAAAAGGCAGATGCATTTTTAGTTTTCTGAGAAAATTCCATATTGTTTTCCATAATGGTTGTACCAGTCTGTGATCCCACTAACAGTGCACTAGGGTCCACTTTTCTCCACAACCTCTCCAACACTTCTTGTTCGTTGCTTTGTTTATGATGGCCATTCTGACTGGTGTGAAGTGGTATCTCGTTGTGGTTTTAATTTGCATCTCTCTGATAGCTAGCGATATTGAGCATCTTTTCATGTGTCTCTGGATCCTCTGTATGTCCTCCTTGGAGAAGTGTCTGTTGAAGTCCTTTGCCTATTTTTTTAATTGGGTTGCTTGTCTTCTTAGAGTGGAGTTGTGTTAGTTCTTTATGTATTTTTGGAAATTAAACCCTTGTCTGAGGTATCATTGGAAAATATGTTTTCCCATACAGTCAGTTCTCTTTTAGATAAGTCTTTCTTTTTATAATTAGGGATCTGAAGGAAGAAAAATAATTTAGAAAAGTCCTGATTTCTCTGGTTTGCACCACTTCCTGCAGTGAATAGTAGTTAAGTGATATTTTTGAACTTATATCATGGTACTTTTATGAGTAAAATCAGTTAAAGACTGATCATTATCATTATATGAAGCCTAATCTACTTATCTTCTTCTTCAGGACCCCATGCATTTTGGTTTCTATCTACTTCTCAAATTTGATTTCATTTCTCCCACTTACTACTTACTCAGCCTCTCACACTCCCACTAGCTACAGCACAGTGACATTAAACTTTTTTCTGTTCTTAGAACAGAAAGCATACAATGCACTTTGGTGACTTGTATATTCCCTCCTATCTGGCATGTTCATCCCTCAACTCTTTGCATTATTACCTCTTTTAAAATCTATCTGGTCTCAGTTTATATGACACCTTCACAAAATTTCCCTAACAACTTTATTTAGGTAGCATTCTCTGCTATTAATAATTTTTTGAAGCTCATGTCACTTCCCAGTACTGAGAATTCACATTTACTTGTATGATAATTTGATTAATAGCTATCTCCTACCTCTCCTCCACACGCTAGCATGCAATTGTCTTGACTTTCTGATTCACCATTATATCTATAGGTTTAAGCCCAGGGCCTAGGATAGACTAGGTCTTCAATAAATATTTTAGAAATAAATATACTAACATAGGAAAATTTGCAATGGTGAAGCCGAGGGAGCCACAAGGAAGAGGAGGGAGAAAGGTCATCCAGCTGAGCTTCTGGAATTCTCTCTTCTGTGGAGACAAATTTTTTTCATCAATCCATGAGTTGTGGTAATCTTCCAGGCTTGCTAGACATTGTTACTTCTAGTTAATTCAAGTCAAGATGTACAACTGAATCTTTACAAGAAGTCGGGATTGAAAATTATTTAATTAATATTTTATAACACATTAATTTATCCTCAAAACCCCCCTTGATTTTTTTCATCCACAGTGACTCTTAGCAATAACAAAAGCTCAAGAAACAGCATTTCTAAACCATGCACAGCTGAGCATGTAGTTCTGTTTCTGTAAAAAAAAAAAAAAAAAAAAAAAATTCAACAGCTTAAATGGTCCTGGAGCACAGAGCAATGGATTCCCTGGTGAAAATTAATTACTGAATTGTTTCACTTACCCAAATTTAGGAAATAAATAGAATTCAGTAATTTAGAAAAGAAGGTCTACTTGTATCAGTAAAATACACCAATTACAGATTATGTTCAAATATATATTCTGTTGCTTTTAGGTTCAATAACTTGATTATATACCTCTTTTGATAGGTAAGAATTATTTATAACACATCAAACAGCATCTATATTTGAATGAGGAAGACAGGAACCAGATTGCAATGTGACTTGTATGCTATGCTTAAAGCTTTATATTTTTCTTGAAAGTTACAGAACATCACTGAAGAGTTTTAATAAATAATGAGATCAAATTTACATTATATTTTTTATAAAGTTCAGTTGGGGAAGAGTGAGAAGGGTGGATTGGAGATGGAGGTACAGATAGCAAGGAGAGTAATTTGGAGATTATTCTCATATTCTTATTGAAAAAATGATTAATACATGAAATTGTACTAGCAGGAACACAGGAGAGGGGTAGAAATTGAAATAATATTTAGGATGCAGAATCAACTGAAAATCTACAGGGTCTGGAAGAAGTAATGCCTGCTTGAGCGTGGTTGGTGGGGTAGTAATGTGGATATAATAATTTGTAGCTTTAATTTAAACAGTCCACCTAAATTTTCCTATGGGGTACTTGTGTGTGCTATTGTTTTGTTACAGAAGTACATGTTTATGATTTTGTAATACAAGATTTTGTAATTAAAAGGGGGCATTATTTGTGCTGGACCCTGTATGTAAGGAATTTGGATGTGAGAAGTGAAAAAAGAAGACAAGTTGAAGGCATCTTATAGATTTCTTGTTTGGGGAAGTAGGTAGATGACAGGGCCATTTCTTCATGCTTGAAGGCTACAAGAAGGGGAGTAGGTTTGGGTAGGAAGATGATTTTGGGTATGTTGAATCTATGATGTCTGTGAAATATAGCAGAAAAAAGCTACATACTATTTGCATTGTATTACAATTCTTCCCTTTTAACTTCCTGCCATGGGATTATAGGATTATATTCTCTGACAAAGTGATACACTGAGTGAGCAGGTGCTCAAATATAGTCCTTGACTTGATTTGATTCAAATACACCTACCTCAGGCCACTGGAAACAGCTACCTGAGCAAGAAGAATGGGAAAGATGAAGGTGTTCATCTAGTCTGACAGAGCAGGGCTGTAGTCTGCAAAATTTCCCTTCTATCAGCTAAATTCCTTAAGCCGCTAAGCACATGCCGGGAGAGAAGGTAGGTCTATATCATTTGCAGAGGCAGCTTGGTTGCCATGACTGCAAATTGTGCTGTGGCAGAGCTGCCTTTCCTAAACTCCCTCACTTGTTTCCTTCTCTGGAACTGCAATGGCCAAGACACATCTGTGGCCTTGAAAGAAAAAAAATGAGTGTAGAGATTAAGGAACTAGCTATTTCTTCACTGGAAATTTAAATAATAGAAAAAGCAGCTCTTCAATGTTGTACCCAATCACAGCACAGCCCAATCAGCTGCCATTTGTTGGAGTAAATTGACTATTTAGGGTGCATTTTAAAATAGGGCTTGCATCTTCTACTAAGATATTTTTTATTGTACAATAGTGCCATATTGTTGCTGCATTTAAAGTAGTCATTTTGAGTGTTCAGGGGCTGTGACAGCAACTTAGGAAAAACTTTTCCACTTGCCACTTTATCATACATGCTTCATAAGGATGAATGCCCGTTTTGCTATCTGAATAGGCAAATGTATTCATGCACAAGCAGTCAACCTGATCTTTCACACTTTACACCTCATCAGAACCATATGTTGCCTGTCCCCACAGCCATTCCAGAATTCTTGACACCGGAGGAGCCCTTTTCACAGAAAACATGTACATTAAATGTTTGGCCTTTGAGACCCAAGAGATGGCTTTGGTGACCCAAAATGTCAAAGAATGCAAACACTGTCAAAAGAAAGGCAATGTTTACTTTGGGATATAGGGCAATTTTTTCATTCCCAAGAGCTGAATTTTCACCTAGGCAAGATTGAGTCTCATTTACAGAATCAAAAGACTCTAGATCAGGCTAAGAGCCTTGAATGGGTGTGCAGAGAGTTAAATACTAGCCCAAGCTCTGGTGCTAACAAGCTGGGTATTTTTGGACAAGTTGCCTTATCTGTCTAGATCTTAGTTTACCCTCATGAACAATTATGAGGCTGGAAATGATTATCTCCATGTTTCTCTTAGAAGGGTCACAGATTCTATTCCAAACACTATGCTTAGGCAGATGCCTTCAGTTGTTCACTTACCTTTTCATATTCTGTAAGGAGAAAGGGATGTGGAAGAAAAACTCTACCCCTCACCCATGCCCCACCCTTTTCCTAAACTCCCAAGGTTGTCTAGTCTGACAGATTGTCAGATACATGACTTCTAGCTTGTTAAGCATATTTCCCTAGTATTCTTGCACAGCAAAATGGCTTGTAAGGCCACATAAACACTGTTTCTACTCTTTCTTAAAAAAAAATTGGAGGATATCTGTAAATGAAGATGGGAGCTCTAGTGGCCAGACTTCCTTAAGAGCTATTCAAAAGTGCCTTATTCTACAGTGTTTTTAGCTATTTAAATAAGGAAATCATTTGATATGGAGATTGGGAAATGTTGCCTTGAATTTAAATAACAGCATTTGGGCTGGTTTTGACACTATAAAGCATCAGTATTTTTTTAATGCATGCTTTGGAAAACCCATACATAGTCTCCAGTCTTACATTTGAGTATTTTAAATCCTATATTTTAAATTTATTTTTGTATATGATATAAGGGTGCAGTCCAGTTTCATTTTTTTTCATGTATCTGTCCAGTTTTCCCAATACCTCTTATTGAAGAAGTTGTCATTTATTTGTAGATTATATTTTCTTGCCTCCTTTGGCATAAATTAATTGATTGTATGAAACAACTAGAAGAAAACATAGGCAAAAAGCTCTTTGTCATTGGTCTTATCAATATCTTTTTGGATATGTCTCCTAGGGCAAGGGGAATAAAAGCAAAAATAAATAAATGAGACTACATCATACTAAAAAGCTTCTGCACATTAAAAGAAATCACCAACAAATTGAGAAGATAACCTACTGAATGGAAGAAGATTTTCTCAAATGATATATCTGATATGGGTTTAATATCCAGAATATATAAGGAACTCATACAACTCAACATCAAAAACACAAACAATCCAATAAAAAATGGTCACAGGACTTGAATAGACACTTCTCCAAAGTTAGGATATATGTACGGCTAACAGATATATGAAAAGATGCTCAACATCACTAATTATTAGGGAAATGCAAATCATAATCACAATACGATACCACCTTACATCTGTCAGAATGGCCATTATCAAAAGTTGACAAATATCAGGTGATGGCTAGGATTCAGAGAAAAGGGAACCTTCCTGTACTGTTGGTAAGATTGTAAATCTGCAGCCATTATGGAAAACAATATGGAGATCCATCAAAAAAAAAAAAAAATAGAACTACTACACATTCCCAAAATTCCACATCTGTGTATTTATTTGAAGAAAACAAAAACACTAATTAAAAATGATAGATGCATTCTTATGTTCATTGCAGTATTATTTACCATAACCAAGATAGGAAAGCAATCTAGATGTTCATTGATGTATAAATGTGTATATGTGCATATACATATGCACGCACATACAATGCAATACTATTCAACAATTAAAAAAATGAAATCTTGACCTGCCTGGCATGGCTCAGTGCGTTGAGCTCCAGCCTGTGAACCAAAGGGTCACTAGTTCAATTCTCATTTAGGACACATGCCTGGGTTACAAGCCAGGTCCCCAGTAGGGGGCACGTGAGAAGCAAATGCACACTGATGTTTATCTCCCTCTCTTTCTCCCTCCCTTCCCTTCTGTCTAAAAACACATTTAAAAAAATGAAATCTTGCCATTTGTGACAACATAGATGGACCTAGAGAGAGGTATGCTAAGTGAAATAAGTCAGACAGAGATAGCAAATACCATATGATTTCACTTATATGTGAAATCTGAAAGATGCAGTAACAAAACAAAATAAAACAAAAACAGATTCATAGATACAAAGAACAAGTTGAGAATTGCCAGAGGGTAATGTTGTTGGGGGGAGGTGAAAAGGATGAAAGGCAATAAGAGGTACAAATTTCCAATTACAAAATAAATAAGTCACAGATATGTAATGTATAGCACAGGGAATATATTCAATAATATCACTTTGCATGGTGACAGATAGTTACTAGACTTATTGTGGTGATCACATCATAAGGTTTATAAATGTCAAATCACTATGTTGTACATCTGAAATTAATTAATATTGTATGCCAATTATACTTTAGTAAAATTTTAAAGTATTCATACAGATCTTTTTAACTGTTTTTAAAGAATAGCTCTAATAGTGACAACATGCACTCAATTGTTTAATTGTAGAATGCCTAAATATTTACACTAAGTCTTGCTAAATTTTCATTAAGCCAATAATAATCATTTGACATTCCAGGGGTCTCAGATATTGAAATTGTTTTAAGAGACAACTCTACATTATTTCTCTTCTATTTTAGTTACACAGACTCTAGAACTGCCCAAAGTGTTCTAATTACTTAGCTTTTGGAGCTGCCATGGCAGCCAATCAGTGTATGTTAACAGAAACCTAAGCACTCATGTTTTTGGACAGCTGAATTCAATTTTTCTCCACGGTACACTTTTTTTTGCATTATGTTTCCTTCATGTTATTTTAGATAACAATTTCATTTAAACTATTGCCTGCTGTGGACTACAGCATGGATTTTGAAACCCAGACTGCAGAACTTTGGATTAATTCCCTCACTCAGTGATAACCCATTTCCTGCTTCTTTAGTGAGCATTTTAAAATATCTTCATTTAGCTTTCTATTGAAGAAGGTTGGGGGGATGGGGTTAAGGGAATGTTCAAGAAAAAAGAGAGTCTCTAAAGAAAGAAAGGTTATTGGAGGGGGAGAAAAGAAAAAAATATTTAAACTGCATTACAAAATGGAAGTTCTCTAAAAATAAGACACAAAGCAATGCCATTTTTTCTCCTCTATAGAAAACTGACCAAAATGTAAAATGATATTATTTGAATCTAGGCAGAAAGGAAGATTATCAAAAGTATTGCTTGTAGGTATACATTTCTTAGTAAGGAATTGACCTAGTATATTCAGATGAAAATTTGTAGCTTCACTGGCTAAGGGACTTCAGATACATGCTAATCATTTGCCTGAGACCTTGAAAGAATTCCCAGGGCAGTCCTTCAGGGTTTGCACATGTCCCACATATCCTGTACTTTGAAACAGACACCAAATTCTCTCTAGCTCATAATTACTGGAAGCAGCCAACTGCTTAACTTCAGTGTCTTAGCCACAAATTGATGCCTTTTTAATAGGTACATCTGTTAAAGAACATATACTATTCAGAAGACCACAGACACAAGCCTCATTTACAAAATAAATCTTAGTTTGGGGATCTTGGGATTCATGGGTCCTAATGACTATAATCTAGAAAGCAATCTGGTTAGAAAATGCATCAGACTAGAAAAAGGAGAAGTTTCTTCTGTTTTTCCTTTCCAGGTTATTTTGGGTTCAGACTCCATTGGATTCCCTATTGATGAGAGAGCTCTGAGTGGATATTAACTACCTTGAGAAGCTGAGGGCATGATTTGCTTCTCTTATCATCTTATTCTAATATTCTTATCACCATTTCTCAAAAAATTCCACGTTGTTCTGTGCCTTGACCCCAAGCAGTTAATGTTTGTAAACTTAAATGCAGCAAAGGAATTATAGTCAGAAGAAATCTTAGGCTTTGACATAATGGTTAATATTCAAACATATCTATATCCTCATTTTTTTGACACTTTGAATGTTGGCATTTGGGATTTTCTTAAAATGAGACCCATCACTACTGGCTGCAAGAAAGTATCTATACATAGTTCTTCATGTCAAACATGAAGACAAGAGAAAAGGTGGGTACCTTAGAAAGAAATGATGGAAGTTGTTAAAAAAGACAAAGAATATCAATATACAAGCTTGAACAAACAATCAGATGAGATGAGATCCTCAAAAACACATTCCCGTTCTCCTTTTCTGGCATCCCATACTCTTCCTTGATCTGTTGCACAGACAATGTCCTCACAATGTACATGGCAGGTCTCCTGAGGCACTGCCTTAAACTCTCAGAATTTTCCCCTCCCTTTATTCTCCTCAATAACACTAACACTAATCATAACATACATTTCTCTCTCCAAATAAAACTTTCTTTTCACCTAGACTCTTTGAGGTACAAAAAGAAAAAAAAATGATATCACTCACTAATATGAAATGTTTATATTATGCCTGAATTTGCAATGTAAATTATGCCTTTATAAATCTCTAAAAATGATATTTCATATATTGATGTGTGGATTAAGGGATTTGGGAGGGTTAGGAGAGAGACTTCCTAACAGTCTCCATCTTCAGTTCTTATTATGCCAACATGTGATAGATAGAAGCTTTGTTATAGGCCAAATGGTTTCTTAAAATGCAAGTCCATGATAAATTCTATTTGCTAAAATGACTTTTAGAGTGTGGAGTGGAGCACATGATGGACCTAAGCCTTGGATTGATTTTACACTACCTACACCATTTCTCCCTGATTTATTTTTCATAGAATTTATAAAGTGGAAGGATCCCACATGCTTTGCTTTTCCTTTTATTCAATTTTTCATTTTGATTCCTAGACACCAACAAATGGCTTTAGGATATAGGTTCCAGAAATTTGAGAGTTCATCCCCTTCCCAGAAAAAATAGAAAGAAAGAAGGAAAAAAGAAACAAAACAAGAAAAGTATGAGCAAAGCTGTAGTTTCTACGAAAAACAAATCCATTTATATGGGTATTATGCATAAAATTTTAGAAAGTCAATTCCTCTCTGACCTAAACCACTAACATATTAATATTTGTGTCTTTGTGTAGGTAATAAAAGTATGTTATCTGTTCAGTTGTTTGCATTAAGCATAATTGATTCTTTGTATTTATCTATTATATTTTAGGGTTCTGCCACTCAAAAAGGTTATGAAAAGATGGAATAAAACAAGATTAAGTGAAATATTAATACAAAAAGAACATTCATGGATATGGAACTCCTTTTAAGTCATCATTTTTGCAAGTTTCTCAAGTACATAAAATATATATATACATATATATAATTTTCCAATGCACTTTCACCCCTCCTTTCTGATAAATACATAACTGCTTCTTCTCATCTTCACATAAACCTTGCAAGCAACTCATATATTTGGAAATCTTTTGTTCTAAACACAGTAGATAGCCTGGATATGGTGTGGCTTGAGAATAATTTCCCTATAGTGAAATTTGATGCTGTTCTATCTGGAAGGAAAAATATTCATATAGGCTTCCATAAATCATTTTAGAAAGTCAATGGTCTTACTTGCTTCTTTGATCTTTAAAGTAAATGGATCAATTTCTGATCAACAATATACAATATTAGCCTGCTAGTCCTCATTTTTTAAAAAATGACCTCCAAATTATGTGACACCCATTTGAGAGAAATAGTTATCAGGAAAGTTATAAAGAGATGTTATCCAGTCCCTCCACTCCTTTAGATACTTAAAGTGGTCATTTCTTATTTGTTTTCCCCTTTCCACTCCCCCATCCTAACTGAACTTGAATTTATCAGTCACAAGATTTGGAGAGATTGACTCCACTTCCAGCCACACCTCCAAGAGCACCAATATTGGCTTAAGATGTTGGTATTTTTTCTCCCTCTGGAGACAATATTTTTGGTCCAGAGGTAAACATATGAAACAATTGAATTATTTATATTTGAAGACACATTTGCTCATGTGTCTTTCTGAGAAATAAAGTCACCTCTCATTTCAATAAGAGATACATAAAATAATGTTCTATTTCACTTACTAAGTATGACAAAGAAACTTACAAACCTAGGAGCTACAAGCAGCCATCTTTATATTTGAATGAGTCAGTTATAGAATGAGGTTGACATCATAGGAAAAAGTAGAAAATAGGAATTAAAAGGTATAACACCGTGTCCTTTATCTGCTATAACAACCTTTGCCTGAAGCATTACCTGTCTCTAGAATTTAAGTTATATGTTCCAGTAATATGACTTTATTTTTAAAAACAGTGAGAACTATGTTGTGCTTATTGTTATTCTTCCAACTAAAAGCAAATTCACTGAAACACTACTCTAAGGTGAATTATGCAAAAAGAAACTTGAAATAGAGACACTGTTACTAAATAAGGTTTGCTTGTACATACCTTTATTGAAATTAATTTTAAAGTTATAAACACAGCTTTTATCATAGACTTTTATTTTTATTTTTTCATTTTGTAAAGATTTTTTAAATTTATTTATTTTAGACAGAGGGGAAGGGAGAGGGAAAGAGAGAAAGAGAAACATCAATGTGTGGTTGCATCTAGCATGCCCCATATTGAGGACATGGCCTGCAAACCAAGCATGTGCCCTGACTGGAAATTAAATTGGTGACCCTTTGGTTTTCAGGCCAGTACTCAATCCACTGAAATACACCAGGCAGAGCAATTTTTAAAATGATAATAATATTAATATCCTTTTACATTTATTATAAAAATGTCCGTTAAAGACATAGCTGATTATATTATTCAGTTTGTCCTTATATTAGGTCCCACATGATAGGACTGTTTTAGAATTTAAGAGCTCAAGATCTATATCTTTTTTGAAGAATCACTATAATCCTTATCTCATAATCTTGACTCTGTCATTTATCCTATTTCTGTCTGTATACTATTATAAGGATATGAGCCAAATAAGATTGATTTTATAGCATTTGGCAGAGTTCTTTACTTCCAGCCTTGATCCACTTTAACTTATACTAAACAGAGCAGCCACAGTTATCTTTTTAAAATAAATCACATCATACCTCTGCTCAAAGCTTTCCAATGGAGGTTTAACTAGTGCTTATCATGAAAAAAAAAAAAAAAAACACAAGAGAACATTACTTCCACTAAATAATGAAAAAAGTCTGAATAACTAAAAATGATGATTTTTCTTGAGCACATCACAACACTCATGTTTCAAGGCAGAGGACTTATGAGAACACTCCTGTGGTTAGTCATATAAGTGATGACTGGATTCCATTTAGAGACTACATTTAAAACAGCTTCTCATTCTTTGGATCTTCTTTCATATGAAGTAAAATTCTTAGGATACCTGGGTGGGGCAGAAAACACTCCAGTTCCTAATGTCAAGCAAAAACCAATTACATTGAGATAAAAGTAGAAGCTCACCATTCTTTCTCTGAAAAGGAGTAAGAAGCAGTCTTATTTCAAGAACACAAAAATAGATATGCTATTTCTGGAGAATGAAAGAAAGAAAAACTCTGTGCTCCTAAGGGAGGGATAAAGAGCACACTTGAGTCTGGGATCTTACACCAATACAAGGCACAGGGGAAGAAACTCTTTCCCACTCGAAACCTGGAACAGATACAAGTCAGAATTTGACTAACACAAAGGAAGTAGGGAAGTAATGCTGCTGAAAGCCTGAGGCTGGACCAGGAGAAGTCACAAAATCCCCATCCCCTGTGAGACACCTAGAATTCACTAATCACAAAAAGTCTTATTTTTTCATCCTACTGGTGGAGGGAAAAGTGCTTGAAAAGATATATCTTCCATGGAGCACAAGATGAAGAAAAAACACTGAGGAAAACTCTCCAGAATTCTAATTCTCATTCTAAACAAAGGTAAAAGCAGTACACTGCTAATTGACTCCTGTGGTTTCCTTAAGCTAAAGATATAAACAAGTAAACCAAACCCAGCTCAATGCCTGAGTAGATTGCCCAACATCCAGTCAAGAAAGGTTGGTCATCAAGAACCATATGATCTCATTCATATGTGGGATATAAAACTGACACAATAGACACAGACAGACAACAGTATGGTGGTTGCCAGAGGGGAGGGGGCTGCAGGATAATAAAAGGTAAAAGGAATCACATATATGGTGATGGGAGGCTTTGGGTGGTGGGAACACAATAGAATATACAGATCATGCATCATAAAAATGTACACTTGAAATATATGTAATCTTATTAACCAATGTCCACCCTAATACATTTAACTTTAAAAAAGGTTGGCCATTTGTTCAGTGAAGAAACAATGAGCTCTCATTAGATTCAGATAGTTTATTACTTCCATAAAACTGTAAGGGCACCCAAAGTTGCCAGATCCTTTTTTCTCTTGTTCCACAGGACAATAATGGCACAAAAAGTACAGAGGACTGCAACACAAAGGGTGAGATACAATTTATGCCATGGTGAACCTAATTATTTTTATATCCTGTACTTCTGTTGTGAAGAAAACAAGAAAGAAATCCTCATAACTCATAAGAACCTGGGATGAAAAGAAAATCTGTCTCATGACAGTCTTCTAGGAAAATAAGGAGGCAAGTAGGAAATAGCCTAGTAGCAGATCTCCACAAGTCTCTTGGGTTCTCATATTCTGAAAGGATAACAGAACATTCTGCAATGAACTAGAACAGCTTCATTTAAGCCTTGTTTACATGGCCCATGTGAATACATGCAAGGTCATCAGAGCACTATCATAGAGATGTTATCCTACACATCCCACCTTAACAGCAACAGAATGAGACATGTCCATTTCCAGGCATAAATGCTATTTATGTCACTCTTTACTGTTCTGAAATACCATATTGAGAATTAAATTAAAAATTATAAGACCTCTAAAAATCAAGAAAGAACCCCAACTTATTTTCTTTTTTTAAAGATTTTATTTATTTGTTTTTAGACAGACAGGAAGCAAGGGAGAAAGAGAAGGAGAGAAAGATCAATGTGTGGTTGCCTCTTGCAGTCCCTAACTGGGGAACCCAGCCCGCAACCCAGGCATATGCCCCAACTGGAATCAAACCCATCACCCTTTGCTTCACAAGCCTGAGCTCAATCCACTGAGCCACACCAGCCAGGGCTATTTTCTAGAGATAATGCAAATAATAGAGTGATTCACAGATGACACAAAAGTTACAACAATTGCACAATTTATTTTGAAAACTTTATAATTCACAAAGGAAGTAAAACTGCATCATATGTAAATAAAAGCTGAGGATATTGTCACTGGTAGACTTGCCCTAAAAATCCTAAATGAAGACCTCATGTTTTATGTCTTATAAACACAAAGATATTTAAAAAATAAAGGACATTTATAAAGATAGCTGCACAATTAAAAATAAAAGCCAATAATACTGTATATTTGGTTGGATGAAACACTCCATTTAAAAGGAAGAGTTTGAGTGAATGGACAAAAAGCATGATCCAACAAATGCTGACTACAAGGGACTCACTTTAGACTCACAGACACAAGTGGATTGAAAATAAAAACAGAAAAAATATGCCATTAAAATAGTAATCAAAAGAGAGATGAAGTGGCTTTACTAATACTACAAAAACAGATTTTAAGTAAAAAATGTTCTGGTAGACAAAAAGATACAAAAAAAATCTACATTATATAGTGATAAAAGTTTTATCACCAAAGTAATTCACCAGGAAAATATGGCAGTTATGAACATATACATATCAAAGAAAAATGTATAAAAATAGCACAAAAAACTATTAGACTTGAAGGGAGATATATAGTTATATAATGGTAGTCAGAAAATTTAATACCCAATTCTCAATGACATATAAAAAAGTACACAGAAGGTCAATTAAGTAATAGAGAATTTGGACACTACAAGTCAATTAGACCAGACATATACAGTACATTCCACCCAATAGCACTAGCATACATATCTGCTTAGGTGTATATGGAACATTCTTCAAGAATAGGACATATGTTAAACCCAAAACAAATCTTAATATTTTTTAAGGGGGGGGGGAGATGGCAGCAATGTAGGTGGAAGCTGAGACCACTTGCTTGTGCACTAAACTGAGACACTTTGATGATCTGAAAAACAAATTGAACAGTCACTTTGTTTTTTCAAGAAAACTATGGTATATTTACAGAATGGAATACTGTGCAGTAAAGAGAAAGAAGGAACTCCTACCCTTTACCAAAGCATGGATAGAACTGGAGAGAACTATGCTAGGTGAAATAATTCAGGCACTGAAAGACCAATACCACATGATCTCACATTTAAGTGGATCCTAATCAACAAAACAAACAAATGAGCAAAATATAACCAGAGACTTGGAAATAAAGAACAAACTGAAAGTGACCAGTAGGGAGCAGGGAATGGAATAACAGGAGAAGAAGGGGAAGGGGCAAACCAAAGAACATGAATAGAGGACACATGGGAAGAGACAATGGGAGGGAGTAATTGACTGGGAGTGATAGAGGACAGGTAAGAGGAGAACAATGGGGAAAAAGGCAGGAAATCTATAACTGAACAATAAAAATTAAAATTAAGAAAATAAATTAATTTTAAAAAATTAAAATCACACAGTCTTCTTGACCACCAGGGCATGAAAATAAAACTCACCAACAGGAGAAAAACTGGATATTCACAAATATATGATGTTACCACACTATTTAACAACTAATGGGCAAGGATAAATAACAGGTAAAATTAGAAAATACCTTGAGAATTTATTTTTAAATGAAATATTTTACATTATTTTTCATGCTAAGTCTTCAAAATTCAGTATGTGTTTCACATTTATATCATATCTCAATGTGAACCAGCCACATTTCAAATGCTCAGTAAAATTATGTGAATAAGAAGTATCATATTGGGTAGTGATAACAGACAATTTTCTTATTTGTTTTCCCCCCAATGGCTTAAAACACAACTTTATTTTTTAAGATTGTTCATATTTCTCTCTCATATATTTTATTGTTTAAATACAATTGTCTCGAGGAGAGAGAAGATGGCAGCATGGTAAAAAGACGTACATCTCTTTGCCTCCCCCACACAGGTCTTAAACCGGGACATTTTTCAATGCAGCACAGCAAACAGACACCAGAAACATAGCATATTTGAAAACAGATTATTGAAAATTGCAGTGGACGTTGAAAAACCAGACAGTAAGGAGAGTACTCCGGCGGTGCGGAGACCAGGGCGGGGGCTGAGAAACCGGGCCAGGGCTGGCTGTAAGACTCAGGGGAGGGAGCTGGAGCATCCGCTCCCTGAACAGCCAAGCAGGGACCCGTCACGCCAGCATAAACCTGGTCGCTTGAAATCTCACAGACAGGAGTTAAGATCTCAAAGCCCCGGGAGGACTGAACACGGGAGCTGGAGCGCGCACCTTTGTCTGCGCCCACACGACATTGTAAAACCAGCTGCTCCCTGATCAGCCAAGCAGGGACCCCGCAGCTCTGAGACCGGGGTCGGGGCTGAGAAACCAGGCCAGGGCTGGCCCTAAGACTCTAGGGAGGGAGCTGGGGCAACTGCTCCCTGAACAGC